>VWYE01024880.1:579241-592719 GCA_013398995.1 Alaudala cheleensis
CCCATAGATTTATGAACATCCAAGCATTTCAGCAGTTCTCTGACTGCCTCCTCTTGGATAATGGGGGGACTACTTTGCTCCCTGACACCATCCACCAGCCCAGGAGGGCAGGTGTCTTGAAGGCAAGTCATCTTCCCACTGAAAACTGAGGCAAAGTAGGCATTAAGTACTTCTGCCTTCTCCTCATCTGCAGATACTAAGTTTCCTCCCTTGTCCAATAAAGAGCAAAGGCTGGTCTTACCCTTCCTTTTAGCATTGATATATTTGTAAAAACATTTTTTATTATCCTTTACAGAAGTTGCCATTCTAAGTTCAAACTGAGCTTTGGCCTCCCTAATTTTTTTCCTGCATGCTCTAGCAGCCCTTTTGAATACTTCCTCAGAGATCTGACCCTCCTTCCAAAGCTGATACATCCTCTTTTTATTCCTAAGTTCCTCCAAGACCTCCTTGCCCAGCCAGGCTGGACGTTTACCCCGTTATCCCTAACATCTATAACAGTTCTACAGAAATGAAGTCTGAAGAGGGCATGATGGTTCTTCCCAGCGGTGACCAAAGGTGGTAGGATCCGGCCTCACTGGGCTGGGCCGGGCCAGAGTCTTGAAGTTCTGGCTGCTGCAGGGCCACTTGCCTGGCTGCAAAGCCACCTTTTGTCTCAGCTGCATGATCTCTCAGGAGGTTGCGCTTTCTTCCCTCTGCTTTTCCTCTGCCTGGGAGTCAGCAGATGGGGAGGGGTGGCTCGGCGCCCGCGGTTTAGCGGCAGGATGTCTTACAGCTGCTGGAAACCCGATCCCGGCTGGGATGGGGCCATATTCTCCTCCCCTACCCCTGCCCGGGAGTCAGTGGGCCTGGTGGGCTTCCCATGAAAGGCCTGGGCCAGGCAGGGCCCAGCCGGGTCTGGCCTTTCGGAGGAGGGAGCCCAGCTGCCTTCTTACCTCTTCTGAGACAGGAAGAAAGATGAAATTTCCTGGGATCCTTCTGATTTTTAACCTGTGTAGTCCAGAGGTATATCCTTATATTTTAATTGGTTAATCCAGTTGTAAATTTCAAAGCCAGTCACTAACTGGTTTTGCTATAACTTTCTTGAAAAAAATCACTTCTGTGTCAAACCAGCAAAACAGGAATGTTTAAATTTATTTTACAGTAATCCCCATGTGGTAAACTCTATCCTCTAAGTCTAGCAATGTCCTAATTTGGAAATGTTATAATAACCCTTCCTATTATAATGTTGAGCAACCAGTAGAGTGCAAGTATGAATTGGTTTGCTGATTTTCTCTTTTTTATTTTTCTTTTTTCCTGTTTTTTCTTTCTCTACCTTCACAAGTTGTCTCCTGCCAGCACTTCAGGTGTACACATGGCTCTTCGTGAGCAGGGCAGGATGCCTTCCATCCAAGTATGTGTCTTATTTCTTTATCACATAAATCAAATGTACTATGTGTCTGTTCTGTTAGACTGGGTAATAGAATAGTATCACAATGAGGAGTTGTGGAATAAGAACCTGATGTTTGCTCAATAGAGCTTAAAATCCTCTTGTTGCTGAAAAACTCTGTTGTGTACATTATTGATGTAGCTGGGTTTTGGACTCCCAGAAACATATCTTTCCTAGAATTTCAAGTGTATGGATCAGTCTATTGTGAGCAAAAATCTTGCCAAAACTTTCACTAGCATTTGATGCAGAGATGAGCAGATGAAATGTTTTAAGTGAAAAATAAATCAAAACAGCTCATGTGTCCAGCCCTCAAAAAAATCTCTAGAGACATTTGTTGTTTCATAATTTTTTTTTGAGTAAGGGAAGCTTATTTGATGACTTTTGTCCTGGATAAAGGTTTACTTTTTGCTTTTCTTTTTGTAAACCAGTAGCTGAAATTGCAGACATGATGTAATGATTCAAAAGTACTTGGACTTTGAAAGAAATCACAAATATCTCTTCGCTGGCAAGTAATTAATTGTAGCATCTTCAGCTGAAGACTTTTGGGATTTTTATGGTGAGCCTTTGACACATTTGAGTGTGTGTGGTGTACCTGGGCTGGCCTTATTCATGCTAACTGGTGATGTTCGGCTGGAGCTGATCTGGCTCTTGTTGTCTGTCTCTGCATTCACACATCTGCTGGTTTAAAACTAGATTGGATGGTGGGTAGAACACACTGACTTTGTTGTGACTGCAATGCAGACACATACTGTGTTTCTTCACCTAAAAGAACAGAAGACAAATGGGGATTTGCGACAATCTGCATTAAGAGGTTTATTAACTGTGAGTGTTAATGATAACTGGAGAAAAATAGCATGCCAGAGTCTGGTGGCAGCATAGGCTGTCCGAATACGTATCTCATCACACCTCTGACCAACACAGTTGTGTTGTCAAAACAGGATGGCCTTCATAGGGAAGCAGATGAAAATAGAAGGAAGCAACCATTTGACATGGTGAAAGCTCCTGCTCAATTGTGTCTGCAGGGTTGACAACCCATGTCTCCCTACCCAAGCTCTCCCCCTCTTTTGGAAGGTCTGTCACAACAGCTTATCATCCTCTGGACTGCTTGGGCATTTCCAACCATGATCCCAACGAGTGCTTGTGCAGTTTGTGAGTTTCTTACAGTCTTTCCTGGAGAGGGAAAATCACAATGAATGTTCTAGTTAATACAATGAGAGTGGGCTATGATAGTAAATTTAAACTGTGACAGGATTAGATTCTGTACCTCCACCAGTCTCAGAAGACCCCAAATCTGCCATGACTAATTCATTGGTAAGATTATTACCTTTTCTTTTCCCACATCTTTTTTATTTTAAAATAGGTCGAATTGGATTTTTAAATTAAGAAAGGAATTGGTGCGACCATGTGCTGAGTCAACTCCCATTGTAAGTTTATTTTGCAGTTGAAGGCTCAAATGTGTCAGTGTTTTTAAGGTTTTATCACCACTGTTGCTGCCTCCATCTCACAGCCACGATAAACAGTGGAGACATCAACAGAAAGTGCAGCAGAGGAGGCAGGGGCACAAGGGTTGTCTCAGTCCTTGAGGGGAAATACCCTGAGGAAAATAGTCCCTCAGGACACATTAAGTACTTCTGTGAGGATCAGTGGAAGGAGCAACCTTGCAGTGCAGCTCAAAGTCTGTAAAAGTTGACTGCAGCTTGAGTGGTGCTTTTTGGAAAGCAGCAGGACAACGAAGTAATGAGATCTAACTTTTGTGTAAAATTGCCATTGGAATAATAGTGCATTTCAATAGTATTGTTGTCAATGGTCATGGACGTTCAGTCAGGGCAGAAAACCAGTCTCCAAGATTTTAGATTCTGTAAGAAACAAATGGAAACATTCTTGCTGCCCTGGTGGCTTGTAAAAAACACCAGGGCTCAATGTCAGCTCTATCTCATGGTGAAACTACTTCTGTGATCCATCCCAGGACACACAGACCTCCTTCAGGAGCTGGTCCAGAGCCCAAAGAGCTACTGCAACTCTGTGGAATGTATGTGTCCTGTGAGGTAGCCTAGACCTCTCAGACCTGGCAAGAGGGTGGCTGTAACTTGCAGGAGAGAAAGGAGTTTCTGATAGTCTTCCCATGATTAGTCTGTGGGCCCTAACATGACACAGGGGATGATGCTGCTGCCAGAATAGGAAAAAAAAAGTTTTTGTTGATATGATTTGATTTACAACACGAAGGGCAGCAGCACAAGAGCTGCTCCTTGCAGTGATAGCAAGGTGCTTCTTTGCCTCTCTTCATATTGGGAACAGTGAGCTATGCTCTTCACTTTGCCAGTGGGAGCTGATGGGCAGCTGAGCCTTGAGGACACCAAATGACAGAAAGGTACAAAATATGCCATGATTTCTCCACAGAAGATGACAGTGCAGCTTCCTAGCACTAAACAGCAGGCATCTCATTGACCTCTAATTCCTGACTGACTATGCCTATGGGGAAATATGAGATGGATTTTCCACATACTTGTGGAACTTCTATTCTTGTGGAGGGATTTTTAACCCTATGGAACGCTAGTGTTCTGCTGCAACCTCTCCAAGTAAACAGCAACTTTAATTTCTTTCCTTTTTGTCCCTAGCTCTGGATTTTTTATCTTCTTTAATTTACTTCTGCTTTGTTGTGGCATTAAATATTTATCTTGATTTTCTGTTGTTCATAGATTGCTTTACATTGTCCATATGGCTTAATCTTTGATGTTCTTACACTGGAGTCACAGAGTGGCAAAGAATGGAAATTAATCCCAAAATGTGCTGATAAAGTCCAGAGAAGAAAGAAGGGCACAGGAACTGGAACTATATAAAGGAAGGAAGCTCTTGGATGCTAAATGAAAATGCTTTATTTTTTAAAAATTTACTAGCAAAGATGTGTGGTTCACCCAAATTTGCTCATTTAATGCAACACACAACCACAAATATTTTGCTCCAAAGAGATTACCTGAAAAACTGCTATTTCTGGACTTCAGTGGTGCTTGCCAAAATTGTAGTCCATGATCTGACAGCTTTACACGTAATCTGTAGTGGAGTCACTCGCCAGAGACTGAGTTTTCTCAGCAACTTTGAGTATAAGTTCAGACCACTCTTTACTAGTGGGTTGTGAACGGGAAGGAAAGGTATACATACACACCTACAATGATGATTACTGGCTGCCAAAAAGACATTTATGTGGGAAAGATGGGATGGACTTGAGCTGTGGACTGTGGGACGTGCCTGCAGAAGTACATGGCAGCACAAAGAAGCACATGACAGCACAGAGAGGTTTGTGTCTGCCTGACCCTGGGGTCAGGTGTAACATGGCAGACCCCTACAGAGAGGAGCCTACCGGAAGCTGACTTACAGGTGAACAGTGCATGATTATGCCATAGAAGGACATTAAGAAAGTGTTTGCTGACATGGCAACATGACATAGTAGTGAGAATTAACATGTAAGGAAATACTGTGCCTTGAGGAAGTGTATAAAACCAGCTTGTTTCTTTGAATAAATTATTCAGGTTCCCTGCCAGTCTGGGTCTATGTCTCAGTCATTACACATTTAGATGCAACCTTTCAGCTTTGGAAAAGAAAGCAAGTTGGCTGCCTATGTTATACAGAGAAAAAGTCAAACATCTAGGTAATCCCAGGAGCAGGAGGTGTCCTTCACCTCTATGGCTGCTTCTGATACTATTTCATTTGAAGCCAACAGTGTAGATTTTTGATAGGGAAAGCTTTTTCATTTCTCTTAACTACTTGCACATTGTAAATGGCTATAGAATCAGATATACAAGAGCATGTGCCTGATTTTATAAGTAAAGCCCTTCCTAACAGTTACACAGAATGGTTGTTGCCCTATAAAGACACAGGCATTTTATTCCCCCCCTCCCCTTTCTCTTTAACTGTGATATATAATTGTTGTCTCTCCTTAATTTTTCCTTTCCATCATCACTGTTTGATAATTGTTTTTATGTAAGATATCTTCATTGATTTGACATCTCTCACAACAGCTAGAACAAAAGTGATTTGTTTGAACTGTAGGAGGTACCATGGATTAATAGCTGAATTCTATATTGTGTTCTCATTAAGGGGGAAGACAAGTCATCTTTTTTATGAGTAACAGTTTTACCTTGTAATATTTCACAGCAAGCAAAAATAGCCCTGGGCACCTACAGTGTCTCAGTCAGAGGGTGACAGACAGTGCAATAGCATACACCCTGTCTTCAGTATGCTGCTGTCAGTCACCAGTAACTGAAGCTATTTGTGGTCCATAATAATGCACAGTTGCTCTGCAGGAGAAATACCATCACTAGGTAAATACAGTGCATTGTGAGTTATTTAATTGGTTGTATATGTTTTTAAAGTTCTGAAAACCTCCCTTTTTTAAAAGAAGACATTATTCTTTCCAGTTTGTTAAGGTGTTTATGGGTTGTTTGTGTAACTCCCTCTCATGCAAATCATCCTTCTTAAGAACTTTTCTGGGACTGTTGGCAGGAGACAAGATACCAGCACAGTGGTTTTCCATGTTACACTATTTACTATTAGTATTTGGAAACCCATTAGACATGGTAAATTTTAGAAAGATAAGGACAGGGACATGTTGTATATAATCATCCAGCTGAGACATAGTTTTTCATGAAAGTATTCATCAGTTTATTGGGCAAAGTGTAGGAATAAAAAACAATTGGGGCAATTGTTTCAGGACAGAGTGCCTGGAATAAAAGGGCTATGCCCATTGACCAGTCTTTCCTTTCACCACCTTAAAGTAAGAAAAATTATAGAGTTCATCAACCATATACTGCAAATAAAAACCTTGGTCAGAGTCCCCAGTGAGGAATTTATATTTGATGTCAGAAGCAGTGGAATGGAGGTCCAAGTAATAAAGAAAGCAGTTATATCCCTGCTAGTAAAATAGCTCAGGACTAAAGGTTGTTATCTTTTGGTCTGAGTTATTATCCTTTCAGAGTCCATGGCAATTTTGCCATTGTGTTTTTTATGATTGAGGTTACACTACTAATGTATTTTGACCCATCTTCCTTTAAAAAAAAAAAAAAAAAGAAAAAGCCTTACCCTACTCTTTTTTTATATATTCATGCAATATGCCCTCTTGAACATAAAGTGGCTTTTGTAACTTTTATTTCTTGCCTTTGGGCTTGATTTCAAAATATTGTAATATATTTGGCTTTTGTGGATTTCACTAATTAAACCATCTAAAGCAGATGGAATTACAGAAATTACAGGGTTTAGAATACCATCCTAATTGGTTTACGATCTGTGTGACACTACAGTGCCATTCAGACTGTGTAATGCATAAGGACTGCACAAAAGAGAATCCTCACCAATTCATTTTCTTAAACTCCATTGTCTGCAATTTTTGCTTCCTTTCAATTCCTTTCTGTTAAGCTTTTTCCTAGTGTCCTTGTTGTTGTGGGAAGAGAGAAAGTTTCCCATTGCCATACTGGGGGTTTTTCCATCTGCTAAAAAAACCCAAAAAATTTTGTTTTCATCAGCAATGGAATAGAACAAGAGAATAATAGAATAAAATGAGTTAACTTAAGAGAACTAACCCGTATTAGAAATGTAAAATAGTAATTGCGTACTCTGATACATTTTTAAAATGATGGGAATTTGAGAATGAATTGAAAAAGATCCCATTTTTTGAGAATGTAATCACACAAAGTTGTAATAATGCTGTGGTTCCCTTGCACAGGAGAAAAAAATTCCTTCTGTTTCTTTAAATTACCTCATTTTGCCATTTAGACATGATT
This sequence comes from Alaudala cheleensis, assembly GCA_013398995.1. Lineage (NCBI taxonomy): Eukaryota > Metazoa > Chordata > Aves > Passeriformes > Alaudidae > Alaudala > Alaudala cheleensis. The sequence continues at coordinate 586,439 of VWYE01024880.1, forward strand.
TTTAAACTCACAATTCCCTTTGGTTGCCATGGTAACAGGTTTTGGCCCTCATGGTGACAGAAAAGTATCTCAGTTCTTGTTCCTCTTTGAACACGTATGTTTCTATGTATAGCTGAACAGGCAGAGACAAGGGAGATGTGACAAGATCGCACCTTTTGGAGCAAGGTAACACCTTGTAACAAACCAAGGCTGTGCTGAGGAAATAGCCTGAAGCAAGGACAGATTTATCCCTCCTAATTCCTGTGTGGACTCATTCAGACTCCAGCTTTAATGATGCCAGATAGATTTGCTCCCCCTGCTCCCATCCCCCTGGCACCCCCTCTTTCCTAGGGTGACATTTTAGAGATTTTTTTTTATTTATGAAACAAGTATTTGAATGAAATCTAGTTTTAGGGGATTCCTATGAAGCTGGCTGCTACCATCTTGCAGCATTGTAGGGGTCAGTTAAGAGAAACAACTATCTGATTTTAAAGCTTTTATAAGAGAAGCAAGTCAAAACAGAAAAAGCAACAATAGAAACTGAATAGAACAGAAAAGCAAGAAGAGGAAAATAAAAAGTGGACAAAAAGTAATGTTAAATAGCATGGAGCATGACTAATGGCACAAGCATGTTAAAATCATTGGGAAAATGTCCTTGGAAGACAAATGAATTTTCAGCAGAATAATTAACTTAATTAACAAATTTGCATGCATATTCATCAGGCTATTGAAGTCTTTCCAGCACAGCTTGATGAGCATTGGTGTAATAATTGTCTCATTTACATTCTGCAATCTACTACAATTTGGGGCATGCAAAAAATGCCGACCTCTTCCTTTTGACTTTTTTTAGGACCTTGACCCTCTCAATAAATGCATGCAAACAACATGTAGTGTCCAATACTTAGCCTTGTGTTCCACACTTGATAAAAAAACCTGCTCCCACTCTGCCATGCTTTCCTGCCTTTCACTTCCCTCTTCCTTTGCTTTATTTTTTTCCCTTTGGCCCAGGTTCTCTTTTTTGCCTCTGCTTGCTCTCCTGGGTAAATCTTGGCATCAGTGTTGACTTCAAATCTCCTGGGCTGCCAGACTGCATCATGTAAAAATTGCCATTTTCCTCTATCTCTGCAGGGCAATCTTTAAAGGCAGTAAGGTGTGACGCTCCAGACTGGCAGCTTGGCAAGAAAGAGCCCATGGATACCAACACACAGGAATCTGGAGGGTTCACTCTGACAGGCAGTCAGTACTGGGAACAAAAGAAATTTAAAAGAATTTTTTTTTTTTTTACATTTTGCAAGCATATGGTCACAAGACCAGCAGAAATATATTTAATTACTGATATTGTCTGTTAAGCAGAAATAATGTACCAACAGCATTACCTTATTTTTTTCTCTCCTTAGATTATAATAAAGTGAATTAAAAGAGGCATCTAGAACACAGTTGGTTCATAGTATTGCATTTCATATCCCTTTACATTTTTACCCCAATCATTTGCAAATAGAATCCAATCACTTGATTTCAGACTACTATGATTATTTTAGAATTATTTTCTTTTTAAATGGGAATGAATGTTTTAAAGTGCAATTAAGCCATTTACCAGCATTTCTGTTACCTTGTTTTAAATCAAACCCTTCAACCATTCCATACAGAGTCCCTACAATGTTTTCAACTAATGCTAGGTATGCAAACTGTGCTGTAATTGAGTTGACTTGTAAGACACCAGCCTGAATATTTTGTACCAAATGTACATTTGTACCAAATGTAACTCTCACTGTGTTACTTTTCAGGCTGCATAACAACACTGTACAAGCTGTTTTCCTCAGAACATAAAATCATAGTAAAATTATGTTCCCTGACTTCTGGTTAAAAGGTTCGCTGGTAAAAGAAATGCCAAGATGTAAACCAGGATGGATAGGGAAGGTAAAAACAGAGATCCAGGGTTGTGATATAGAACTCCTAAGCCTATTAGCTTCTGTTTCCCTCTCCATCACTCCCAAGATGCCCATGTGTCTAGAACTATGCTCACACCCTGCACCACACTGAGCAAGGCAATACTGATTTCCAGCTTGTTTAAACAAAATGAGGATCGAGAAACCTCCATATTCCATTATTTCTGTTCCTTCAGTAGTTTCAGCCAGGAAGTATGTTACAGGTGTTCCCCACAAATATCAACAGAATTGGACCTTTCAGGAAATATTGTTATGGCCATTTCCTTCTGAAATATTGCTGCTGCTGGGATTTATAGAGCAAACTGCAGCCCAATTTGAAGCAACCAAATATGATTCCCTTCTCAGTCTGATGCTACTCAAACTTATTATTAACCAAGCAGGTACTCTTAATTAACTAGTTGTAGTGTGTTTTGGCAGAAGAGGAGATCATTTCTGCACCTCTTCATTGGAGTGGTTCTGTAATTATACTTAAATACCAAAAGTATATCTATGTAAAAGCAATGAAGTTGTTACAGTAAGACCTCCTTCAAGAATGTAAGCTGCACTGACTTGCTTGATGGAGGTGAATTTTTTCATCAAACAAGAAAAAGAAAACATTTAAAATGATAATTTCTCAATTTTATAGGATATTTATGGATCATTCAAATATGTAAAACAGGTAATGCTTAACACCACAGAGACACTACCCAGAAGTTACAACTTGGTATTACTTAGCTTATAGAAAAGAGATTAATATATATTTTTTTCAGCCTTTGAACAGTGCAGCCTGTCCTCACCAAACTGTGAGTTCCTCCTTTGCAAGTATTGGAAGAATTTCAAAGACATTCACATAATGCAATTTTCCTGTTTTCAGCTATGATAGGGTTAATTTTTGCAGTGGCCAGGAGGGAGCATGGCTAGGACCTGGAGGTTATTCTATACCAGTGGGGGTGGATGAGGGTGAGGAGTGGGAGGGAGGCAGAAGAGGGGGGCAGGTGGAAAGGCAGTCTCTGTCAGGGAGAATGAATCCTTTTCTGGTAATAAATTTGAGAATACCATTCCTAACAAACATTAATTAGTCTGCCAGTTAAAGCAGTTTAAAATTGGGTCATTTACAGACTTTAGCACCTTTGTCAGTTCAAAAGTACCAAGTGGTCCTAGCAGCATAATAGCTGCCATTTAAGACCTTTCATATAAAGCTAATTCAGATCTCAGTTTTAGGCTGTGATTGAAGAATGCAGACTAGAATTTAGCAATGTTATAAATATTTTTTTTTCAAATTATAGTTACTATTGCAGGCTAGAATAGATGTGCCATGATCAACAGTTTTTATAACTGTTAAATAGACCCTATATAATACAAATAATTCTGCCAAGAATCATATTTCCACCCAATGTTAATATGTATTTACATATACGATAATACAATGTTAATACTGAATCAGTTCCATTGATTTCAATGACTGAGGAAATTGCACATGTCAAGACAGAGTTGCTTGTTCTATTTTTCACTGCACTTGACAATTACACTGCCACATGGAGATGGGCAAGGCTCTCACAATACATCTGCTTTCGCATTCCTGCAAATTGAGTCAGTAGCACCAGGGAGAACTGAGGAGGGAATCAGTTCTGTGGTCACAAATGGAAAAATGAATTTTTTTTTGTTGTTGAAGGAATAACCTTGTCTGAATTATAGCAAGAATATTCTGAAAGCATCATATTGGGACATGGTGGAGATTTTCTTGCTTTGAGTGCTCTAACTTGAATTCTTATTTTGCTAAATTAATGATTTGTACTTCAGATACTGTGTAGTTTAAGATAAGTGAAACCCTTTAAAATATTTTATTTTTTAGCAATTTTACGTATTTATATTAATCTGAAGTTTCAGTGAATAAACTGAAATAAAAACAGTGGCCAAATGTTTATTTTTATACAAAATTTACCATATTTATTTTGAGAGTCTGTAATGCTGCTCAAGATATACATATTTTTCAAAAAGTTGTTACTTTAAAATTGAAATCCCAATGAAAAGAACAATGAAAACATTTTACCCTGAAGTTTTAAAGCAAGCATTTAACTTCTCAGAAAAAAGCCCCAACTTTTGTCAGTTGACAGGCTCCAACATGACTATGATTAGGCTCTGTGGGGTTTTATGCTGGTTATCAAGCTGCATTTTTTATGTATTTTCTATTCAGAGAAACAAAATTTCCTCTGAAACTGAGGCTGATAGACCTGTACAACATGAGAGAGGGAGGAAGCATTGGGACTGGGTTGGAGCTCAGGATTTTTCCACTTTGTATTCCACCTACCTTGCTACAAACCCAAGACTCTTCCACCCCTACAATCCATGAGTCAGAGTAGAGTGTTGGCCAATTCTCTCATTCAGTGATATTTAAGTCAACTGTACAGTTTTCAGTTCTGCAACCTTACTTGATCTACCTTATCCCTTAATAGCTTCTGCAACTGACCACATAGGACTCCATAGAGCAGCTTTCCATTTTCAGTGTATCCCTACAATAACGGCAGCAACCATAATTAAAGAGAAGATATTCCTTTTCATTGATTATGTGGTGGGGCCTCCTCAGCACATGACACATTCTCCTCGTCCTCTTCTGATCATAGTCTGACACTTTTACCTTTTGGCCAGTTTATGATGATTTCCAAGATCCCTGGGCAATTGGTATTTCCTATTCAAGCTCAGTGCGATCCAGTTTGTCTATGTAGCATCAGTGGCACGATATGTAGAAGGGACTTTCCCTTTGAACATCCAGAACAACAGTGGCTGTCAGGGTGCCAGTAAGAGCTCTGTTACAGTGACAATCACTTCAGAAGCAGCTTGAACCCCTTCATAAACTGCCACTATCTCTTTTTCAGTCAGATTTTTACAGGCCTAAAATACTTCGTATATCTAAGTCCAGAACCCCAGGGCTCGTCCTCATGTCTCTCTGGGTACCTTTTTTCAGAGACTGCAGGAAGGACCATTCTCCCCATCTGCAGTGTAGAGGATATTTTTGACATTTTGCCCTGTCCTGACTGGCCCAAAGGCTGCTGCATGAACAATCTCCTGTTTAAATTACTCAAAAGCTTCTTGTGTTTAGAACCCCACTTGAAATCATTCTTCTGCTGAGTCACTTGATGGAAAGGGCTTGCAATCTGACTGTAATCTGGAAAATGCATCCTTCAAAAATCCACAGTGCCAAGGAAAGCATGTTTCCTTCTTGCTGGTTGGTGAGGACATAACTTCTCTTTTATTGACAACATCCGTGGGAATCTTGATGACATCCATCTTTCCATTTTACTCCTAAAAACTGAATTTCCCGGGTAGGTGCCTTGACCGTACTTTATGACAGAACTGGCCATCAGAAGGATTTGGGCTATCTTCTCCCCTTTCTCAAAAACTTACCCTGCTGTGTTGCCACACACAATGATGTCATCAATGTATTGCAACTATTCTGGAGCCTCACCTTTTTCCAATTAAGTCTGGATGAGTGCATGGCAAATAGTGGGACCCTGGACTCCAATTCATACTGAAGTTCCAGCATGTCCTTCACAGCAGCACTCAGTGGTGATGTGACTTCATCCAGGCCATGACAGTTCGCTGCCAGTCTCCACTCTCCATTGGACTTACGCACTGGCTGTATGGGGCTATTAAATGGTGAGTGAATATTGCTGACCACTCCCTGGCTCTCTAGTTTGGTGCGCTATTGTTAATGATGCACTGTTGTGGTAGTGGTCAGTACCTGTTGTTCTTCCACCCTCAGCAGTCCCGCAGCAGAAGGGTCCTTTGAGAGACCAGGCAAGGTATTCAGTTGTCTAATTTCCTCTATCTCCACAGCAGCTATCCCAAAAGCCCAATGATGCGCTTTTGAGAACTTGAAATACCCTCTCCTGAGTTAATCTATGCTAAGGGTGCATGGGGTCTCTGGGCCAATCAGCATGAGTTGATTTTGCCATTCATTACCAATCAGGCTCAACTCAGGTTCCAGTACTGTCAGCTGCTGGGTTCTCTCTGTCACTCCAGAAATAGAGAAAGATTATGCCCCTCAAGATGTTGATGGCATCCGGGTACATTGTATGCCAGTGTCAACTAAAGGCTTATACTCTTGTGGGTCTGTTGTGCCAGGCCATTGGATCCACACAGACTAATCGATCTGATTCTCTCTTTCTTCCACATAGCTGGAGGGAGGGCCCCTGTAGTTCTGGTCATGGTAGTCATTGCTCTGTTCTTGCAAACATGAACTGGAGATTCCTTCAAGAGGATCGGAAATAACATTCAGATCTTCCATTCTGAAAACTGGATTATCCTAGAAGAAATTCCTTTGTGGTTTTTCTTCCTTTCAATTCATGTACCCCTGCTGTTAGGGCAGAGGTGGATTTT
>VWYE01024881.1:0-50233 GCA_013398995.1 Alaudala cheleensis
GAGACACAAACTGATCCGGCAAAGTAAGAATGTCCCAGATGCTGTATTCAAGCAAATACAGGTCATGGCAAGCTAAGTCAGAACAATGTAAGATTCAAGGCAAAAAATGGTAAAGCACAATGATCACAATCCTACTGATAATCTTCTGTCACTCAATAAAAACACATCAGCAAGAGGTAACAGAGATTTAGCACCACAGAGGAAGTACTAATGTTCCCTGTGTTCATGGCCTGCCAGATTAGCTCTGAGTAGGCCTTGTTAAACCAGCAATTTGTGCAGCTGGAATATTTTGCCAGAGCTATCCTGTGAGACACCATGGAGTTTGATCTGAGAGAATCATTGTCACACTCTTCTGGTACAAATTACACTTGTCTTAACACACCTTGATTAGTATTTGTTGATGTTACAAGTTTGCTTATAGATGCATTGAAAGTCCCCAAAGCACGGAAATTAATTAGAGTTTTAGAAAATTGTACTTTTACACAAAATAATGAGCAGGATACAGAAAAAAATAATGAACTATTTTAACAACAAATAAACTGAGACAACAATTCTTAACTTTATGAAAGTGACATTTTAAGCAACTGAATGTTTTATACTCTGACAGACATGATATAATAATATATGTATTTAGTATGCAATTTTCTTTTAAAATAACAAATTTTCATAGTTTCTCTATTTTATTTATTTGTTTCCTATTTTATTACTAGCTTCTATGCAATAATTTTTGCACAGTGCTCTTTCTGTTAGAAATTTTACCCTTCATGTTATATAATCTCAAAATTTTCAGCTAAAATATATATTTCCCAGTGCCTGGGACTTCAAATATAATTTTTCATTTGGAAATATTTTTAGTTTTCAAATTATCAAAGGAAGCCATGGGAATATCACTTTACTCTAAGACTGAAAGCAAAGAATATAAATTAGGAAGGGTCTTTTATAGTTGTTTTGGTTATTTTCAAGATAGATGAAAGCAGTGAGAGAAAGACATCAGTTTTTCCTTGTTAGTTCTTATAACTAATTTCTGTATTTGGTTTTGATGGACTTTTGCAACAGCAAATTTAGTTGATTAAACATTTCTGAGCCAAATAACTTTCCTTTTATGAATTCATATAGGTACCAATTCATCTCAAAATCGATGTGTTTTCATTGAAGATTTAAGAAAAAGTTTATATATTAGTTACCTGCATCAACCACATTTTTAAGCATTTAAAAATGAAATTGTTGTTGAATAGCAAGTAGCCCTTGAATATGGTTTTTATTTTTTTTCAAGTTTGTTTGTTGTTTTTTTTTTAATATGTGAATAGGTAAAAATGAACATAGTTTAGAAGAATCATAGTTGCAGAACAAAAAATTGAATTTTTCTACAAATGAGATAAAACTCTACAGTGGGTTAAATTAGCATATCCAAGAAAAAAATTTGTGATTTAAGATCTATCTCACAAAGATAGAGTGAACACAATGATGTATTCAAGCTGCATTTTAAGAAATAATGGGATCAGTAGCATTACTTGTATAAAGTCGTCTTGCTATAACTCATGTAAAGGTTATGTTAAAAGTGACTCTACAATCAATTCTTAAAGTAAATATGTACAGAAACCTTGAAAAGCCTAGCAAAAGCAGGTATATTACACACTGTTGAACCTCCAAGTATCTAAGTTTTTCTTAAATAAAACTGCAAAAAGAGCTGAACTCTCTTAAAGCATAAATAATCCAAGAAGAAAAACAAACAACCCCCCCAAAATATCCCACCCCACTGGAAAAAAAACACACAACAAAGAAACAAAATGCAGCAGCAAAGGCACAGGTAAATCATCAGTGAACTTGGCCAAGTATATTTAATAAACACTTCAATGAAAAATTAAAACTGCCTTATATCTTAATGGGAGAGTTTGTTTGGGTGGATCAAACATGAATTAGAGCAATACAGTCACCGGTAGCTGTCAGTTCAGCCAAATGACTTAGCTACAGGATGCCTTCTGTGCGTCACAAAGCCTCCTCCAACTGACAAACGTCCTGCCACTTGCTGCAGATGCATGGCTGTTGTGCACAGCAAGGACTAAATATGTCATTACAATATGGCACACTGTGAATGCCTAATTTGCAGTGTCACGTGAGAGCTGGAACCTGGAACGGGGCCCTGAAGGCACGAGAACTAATGAACTCTGCCTGGCTTCACAAGAGTAATGCATCACTGACACACAACAGCCCTTTTCTTTAGACTCTGTTGATGAAAATTTTCTATCTTTCATGCCAAGTGATGTTTTCTTAACTGAGCAAGACAGAACGTCCTCCTAACATTAACCTTCCCATAGCAAAATACACTGCAGTTAGAATCTTCTGAGTTAATTTGAAGTATTTGTCATTAAAACATGGGAGGAGAGGAAGGAAAAAAGAAAGTAAAATTATTAGCCAGATCCTCCCTGTTTAGATATGGACTTACAAATTAAATATAAATTTAAACATAAATAATTTAATGAGTAATAACTGCCCATTTAAAAATTAAAAGGAACAAAAAATATTCCTCTAGGGAAAAAAAATTTGTATTTTTAAAATTTTTAATTGAAGTGCAAATGCAAAGGTTTCCACAGAAAATTATAACATTATAAATTATAAAATGTCAAAAGAATATAATTTTGAATCCTGATGGAATAAATGTTACAGAAATTTTAATGGAAAGAAAATAAAAAAAATAGTATTGGCAATCTTGCAAAAAAAAAAAGAAAATAAATCAAATCTCTACAATGTACAGATTTTCAAGGAATTTAATTCTGCTCAACTGAAAAATTTTGCAGCTATTATAGTTTTTGGGAAGGTTTTATTTTTAATTAATCACTGTTTCTTTTCTCTTCTCTGACTGTTTTGACTCTCCAACCTTCTTACCTGTAAGAAGCACTTCAGCACTTCTTCTCTTGAATGAACTTTTTTATGAGATTAGTAGAAGTTTGTTTCCTGACATATATTTAGAGTGTTATAATGTCTTCCATGTTGATTTGTATATTTGCAGACCAGCTTCCCCCTGTTATCTATATTCATCTAAATCCTGTTTAAACAGTGTAATGCAGGCACACTGTGTTTTGAGTTTTGCAGCTGGTGATACACTCAAGTGACTCTGTGAATCCATGATTTTGATTTAATCCCCTTGCTTTTATGTATCTTCAGGAAGAAAATATAAAGTACGAAGTTGGTATTGATAGAGATCTTATGCCTGTTTCTATGAATCTTATGATTATTCCTGTGATTACTCCTTTAATAAATGCTAGGACAAGTTGATATAAAAATGGTAGATCATATGTCTGGGTATTCAAAGAAAAAATGGCAGCTGAATATATGCCCTGCTCTAGTCTTGTACAAGCATACTCCCAAGCATGCCACAAGGAGTCCTGCACTTCCTAAATCTTCCAAAGAAAACTCCTTTAGCTCAATAATTGTTTTAATTACTTGCATTGAATGTTTATCCCAATGGGGATGCTTCTTAAAATTTCAATAAGAGTCTAAATTAATACAGGAATTAATAAGGAGAATTTAGTTGTCTTTTAATTCTTAAGTGTTCATCTCAAACTTTTGTTTGTTGTCTGGGTTTTTTTTTTTAATCCTTACAGCTGCTTTATCAGAAATTATTTTAACAAAGCAGAGCAATACAAAGCACTGTCTTGACTGACAATGTTTTTATTGCTTAGTAGTAAACAATAAAAAGTGTTATCACATCTTACCTAGTCACTGTCCTCTTTTACCAATTAGATACTTTGACTCTGATACCACATTCTCTTAAAGTTTCATAAATTCATATCTGAGTTTTCTAAAGATGCCCTAAAGTTTTTGGTCATATACACAGTTTTAAAACATTTCTTTCCCTGGGAGAATTCTCAAATGTCAAACAAACTAAATGCAAACTTTAAATACACTCATCAAAAAGAATGAAGTTAGGAGACCTGTCAAAAATGCGCAGCTCAGGTGACAACTGTGTAAATGCTAAGAATAAGAATCTGTTGACAATGAACTATGAAGCATTGATGGTATTAAAAGGAAAAAATATGTCACCCTCATTTTCTAAGTCTTCTGGTGTTTTCATTTTTATAGGGGAGTTTCTCACAGAGTTTCATGTAAATAGTGAAATGTTATTGCAACTGTCTGTGTTGTTTTGCATTCCTTCTCCTGGGAGTAGAAAGCTGATAGACTGTTGGTTTGACCAGTGTGATTGGAGAAGTGGAGACTTCATTCTCTAATCCCTGGCTGTGGTTAAGGATCTGTATATATCCAGGTAAAAAGTTAAACTGCCCTTTTGTTCTTTATTGGAAAATCCGTTAATACGGGTATTTTAGGGGAAATGGCTTTAGACTTATAACATTTCTTTCAGATTCTCGAGAAGAAAGTGATTCAGAAATACAACCAGGTTTATGTGTAAATTCTTCAGATTTTGACACCTGTGAGTGAACTCTGCCAAGTTAATGTTTTCCATGTCCCATGACTGGCATTATTGAACTAAATTTTTAAAAGAATGAAGATCTTTAGGTATGCTTTCTGGGTAGTTTTAGATAATAATCATCCTATATGTGGCTATTAATACAATTATCCCATTCTACTTTCTTTCTTGTTTCTTCAGTTGGCCGCTATCTCATATTAAACTGAGATCACTGAGTGTTTTAAACAGAACCTGTCATGCCTTCACAGATTCCCCATAGTGTTCCATATGCCCTAGTCCTGATTCACAAAAAGTAATGAAAAATACAATATACAAAGCACTTCATGCAGCATGTTTTTTCAATGCTGTCACTAAGTGTGGGTTATAAATATGATTATTTATTTATATCCACACTGATACACATTTGATTTTTTTGTTTGTTTTTATTTGCTTTTGTTCGACTAGAGGTTTTTACACTCTAATAGTCATTTGATTGTAAAGTGAGGGAATGAGTGCAATAAATCTAAAAGCTGTATTAAACACATACCTGTTGAATTGAATTGTTTTCCCACTTTGTGGGTTTCATGTCTCCTAATAGATCCTGAAATTTAATTCTGAGTGATGAATTCAAGCTATTACAACAAGAACTCAAACAGGCACACAGTGCTGATTTGAACATTTGGGTCTTTCAGGCCATCTATGTGCAATTGTTTCCAGTGACTCATTAATATCTATCATAAGCATAGAAGATTTTTTGTTATTTTTTTCACCTCATAGGGGCATAACAACAACAGCAACAACAAAGATACCACATGTACATTTTCATACTAGCAATTTTTATCTGTAAATACCCCCTTTCTCTCTCTGCTCCCTTTGAGAACTAATTAGGATGACATTTTCACAGTTTCTACAGTAATATTATCTGCTGATATTGGCTTCATGCAACCAGAGCAGTAATACCATGTTCTTTTAAATGTATAATGCACAGCTCAGCAGTGGCACGCTGCATGTCTTGACCAAAGTCAAGACCAAAGTCTGACAGTGATTAGGATAATCTCTATTTCACTATCAGCCAGACAGCAAGTCTTCCCACACAGATATTGTTCAACAGGCAAAAATTCAGGCTTGCGTGATCCTGCATACCCAGTTTATAATCTTGAGCTGAACTAAAATTCTGCCAAACAGTTTAAGGATCAATGAACCAGATTTACAGGTCTAGACTTGACAATTTGCTGTCAACTTAGAGAGTCTGTATCTAGAGTATACATCCTTTGTGACTATTCCTTATTGGACAACAAAAATAGGGTTCATATTTTAGCCATCTGTGGTCCAGGTGTCTTATCAAGGCCAAAAATCTGGGTTCTCTTATGCACCAGAGAGAGAAAGATGCAATTTATAATTTTTTTTCAGACCAGTTTCCCCCTGGAGCTATTTTTCTCTGCTGACTGCAAAGGTATTTTTGACTCATATCCACTAAATGTTGAGATTATAAATCTAAAATGAAAGGAGTAAAGAATGGCAAAATATATTCTGTGAAAATGTTGGCAAATGTTATTACTTTGAATAGTTGTCAAGCTTGTCTGTATATGGCTTGTGTGTATTGTCTTATGGTCCTTGAAATGTGTGAAAAAGCACCTTCATTCTCATCTGTTCTTTTATTAAGATGTATTTCCATGCAGCAGGTATTTAAATTCAGAGGACTCAAAAACATATTAAAAATTAGTGCATGATTAAGCATTTCCTTGAAATGAGAGCCAAGATTTTTCTCTCATCAGATTGCAAAAGGTTTAAACTCTGGCTGTCTTAATGAAGCAAAAACTGTGGGTATGGAAATACAGCAAATCCATTACTGAACACAGTCCTCAATTAGTGCTGAGGATTGAATGCAATCTCTGTCATTACCACCGTAGCCACTTTCCTGGCTCTCCAAGCTGTGGCAGCTATTCTCATACTGCAGTCAAGTATGCAAAGCTGGTAGCAGCACTGCAGAGGAGAGAGAGGTTACTGACTGCTTTGTGTGGTTAATTAAAAGACTGCATTTTCTACATCTGTAATTATTCTCCCTTCTTTCACCTGTAGTATTTTGTGTTGTTCTATACAGTACTAGCTTTAATGCTTTAGCTATACAGTGTACATGTCATAAAACTGAGGTCATAGTTGTTTTTATTTTTTATATCTTCAAAGCTTGCTTTGAAAGCACAACAGCATGAGCTGTCACTGTGATTAATTGGAAACCACGTCCCCAAAAAGGTGACAGGGAGGTCATAAGAAACTCATAGTCAGACATTTTCTAACTTTCAAGCGCTTAAAGTTTCAACCATAAAATTGTTTTTCTTTACAAATATTGTGCACAAGTGAAAATACTGTTGTATATGCTCCTGTTACTCCCTAGCCAAAAATATTTTTTTAAATAAAAGATTGAAATCCTATAATTTAAGTTCTTGAACTATCACCAGAGTGATAGTTCTAGATCTTCTAGATCGCTGAACAAATGGATTAAAGAATATCACACAACTCCATACCATATCCAGTGAATGATGTAATAAGGATTAATAATATACAAAACATTCCTGAGGTGCACATTACTTCAGTTTCCTACTATGCACAAAAAAAGATCAGAATCGGGATTTTTGTCCAAAATATGAATTTTACTTAAAAAAAAAAAAAAAAGAAAAAACGCAGAAACTAACTTCCCTTCATTCACATTTTTTCCCCTGTCAGTCTTTTCCATGCTGATGCTGCCTAACTGCATTTCCTCTTGATTTCTCTCACCCTCTCTATTCTTTCCACCTCAGCAGTTCCAGACACTTCACAGAAGCACACAATGGTTTCATGTTGGAAGGAGTTTTAAAGGTCATCTACTCTAACCCCCTGCTTCCATAGGCAGGACATCATCCACTAGATAGAGTTTCTCAAAGCCCCATTCAGCCTGAATTTCGACACTTAAAACTTCAAGTTGTTCATCTCAGGATTGTTTTTAAACACCATTTTACAATGCTGGAATGGCTTTCACATTGCCAGCCTGCTCTCTCTGTCAAGCAGGGTTTTCTCAGATCTTTAAAGTCCTTCTTTCTTTTCCCAGAGTTCATACTGTACTTACCTGTCCCTCTTACCCCTTTTGCCCAGTAAAGCTTTTCAATATTGCCTTGTGATTCCTACATTCTTTACAGGCTCCTTATCCTATTTGTCTCCTATATACTGCCTGATCTCCTTATCCTAAGACTATGAAACAGATTCATTCCTTCAGCAGGTCTCTCCCTCCACAACCTCAGCTCCTTGTTTAAAATCATTCTTTCAAATAGCCCCAGAAGCCCTGAACTGGATAGATACCATTCTCTGGAATCATAAGTGAAATGCGTAATTCTTAAGAGAATTAAGAGGTTACAATTGCTGAAGTGTAAAATGTCAATTCATAACATTTATAGATTTTTCAAAGGCATTTAAATTAGCTAAGTTTTGGCAGAATTCCCCAATACATATTTAAAAAAAAAAAAGAAAAAATAAAAAAAAAAGACAAAATGTTCTATTGTCACAAGGGCATTCTTTCTTTAATTTAAATTTCAGGTATAAGTTTTAATACGGGTTGTATATTTACATATTGTGGAAAAGGCCTTCATGTCCTTGCTAGAAGACACTTGGAGAAACATGAACTCTCTTACAAGAAAGATCAGTGTCATGCTCTAGAGAAAAAAATGGGGGTCTTTACAACTTAAATTAGGAAAAATTTCTTCATCCCATTTTTCACTCTTTTTTTTTTATCTTATAAATGCAAATGAAATACAATTAACAGAAAAACAATAATTTTTTCTCTTGATTGGCCATACTAATATTCCCTCCTTATCAGTTTACTTCTAATCCTGATCAAAGACCTGCAACTCAGAGAGTAGAAATATTTTACAAAATTATATGTCAAATTTTTTCATGATTGAAGAAGAAATTATATCTGTATATACATAAAAGAAAGTTTTGAGCATGTAATTAGGCTGTTTGTTGCATATTTCAACAAAAGTTACCAAGATTTATTTCAATCCTGCCTCTTACTCTAACAAAGTGAGTGTTAGTATTTAATCGGATTGTAAGAGTTTGCACTGAATGGTTTGGTTTTTTTCATTTCTCTAAAAATACTTTTTCTTTTGTCTCTTATGACTATGATTTTTATAATCAGTTATCTTTTCCTTATAACTGCAAGCACCTATCTTTTAGACACTAAAAACACTTCTAGTCAATCTTGCTGATTTTTGGGCGCAAAAAACCCTTAAATGTATGACAATGATGTTTCATAGGTTTCATGTCAACACAGACCAAATAACTGCAAAACTGCTATGATGCAGCCAGATTTGGTCAACCTCTGTTAATACACAGGTTTCAGGAGAGAATTTGTAAGGATTTTTTAAATGTGTTGACTTTATATAGAATGTTAATACACACAAACTACATTGGATGCCAAAAGATTTGAACATTTCAACATGTTTAGAGGTGTCATAGACTTTCTCTTTTTTTAGATTAGTGTCTCTAAATTTACAAATGATTAATCTATTGTATCAATTGCTATGTCTCCCTTGGTTTGTCTATATTTAAATTCAAAAATATATTAAAATATATATATATTTAAATAATGCTTAATATTTTTCTTAACATCTGTACATGTGAATTTAAATTATTTTATATTCATTAAAATTAATATAACTACATATACACATCCATTTGGTCACATGTATAAACAACTATAGAAACACACACACACAGAGTCAACTACACTTATTATGAAGTCAAAAGCTTCCGAGGCTGGAAAAGCTCCACTATTTAGAGACAGGTTCCTTGCAGAATTATGTGAATTTTCTTGCCTGTCATGATGTTGGCCTTCACATTTTTGTAGATAAGCTGCACGTAATGTGGGCACAACAATCTGACCCTCTAAACTGTTCCTATAAAAGCTGATAGCTCTGTCCCTGAATGCAAGACAAGGGCACAAACATTTCCAAACTATATCCAGCAATATTAAAAAAATCTTTTTCGTCATGATTTAGCTCAACTATAAGCCAAGGTTTCCAGAAATGTGCTACCTAGCCAATGTAGTACAGCATGGCCATAGCACTCTTTACTTAAGAGAAATAAAACGAAAGCTTCCCAATTAATTACGAGTTTTCATGATTTCACTGTCAGACAAATTGATTCAGTTGTACACTCAATTTGATTTTGTGCTGAACAGCAAATGACTTGCTTAGAAAATAAAGAAATGTGGTTGGAACAGGGCTTTAATTAATTCTATTGAAAAATACCTCCAATGCAATATACCCTGAAGAAATACTCCTCCAACTATATTCAATAAAGGTTGTTTATCAAAGTAATTATTTCCTTTAGGGAATTTCTTAGAATTTTCTCTTTAAATAAATGAAGGCTCAAAAAAAGCAAGCTTTTAGTTCTGTGACCTTGAAGAAACACCTTAGTACAAAAAAATTGCTTCAGCAGGAAAAAAAAAGGTGTTTTACTTTTAAAAATATTTCATTGTCTCTGCTACTAAATCTTATAAAACATTAACCCTTGGATCTCTGCTAAAATGTTCACCTTTTTTTTATCCACAATACACCTTTCCAGTTATGGGAATAGATTAGAAATGATATAAATCATAATATGTAATATTGAGGGTATAATACCTTATATGATATTTATATGCAATAAAAAAATGTTCTTTTAATATAATATTTTCCTGAAACTTCCTTGCATGTTATTTTTTAAAATAATGAAATATTCTCTTAACATAAGTACTTTTGATTGATGGCATTGATAACAGCAGTGATGTTGACTAACTTGTATTTAATGGTTTGCTAGACTCAGAGTAATAAATCAGAAATCCACTGGAGTTTTCAGATAGGACTGTACTGGAGTTTTCAGAAAAATTAATTGTATTATCTAACTGAGTGCACTGCAAAGGGTTTGAGTTGATGATTCCTTTAATAACTACTTAAGTAATTCTAAATCAGAGGGGAAAGATTTTCCATAAAAGCAAAATTCCAAACAAAAAATAAAAGAGATAAAAATCAACCCCAAAATTCACTGTTAAGTTTATGCATCCAGAAAAAAAACTTGAATATGACTGAAAAGCTCCCAGAGGTGGTTCTATATAAATACATATAAGCATAAAGACCCTTGGTGTGTAGACATACATGCTCCATTTTGTGGATGAAGGTGACACAGCTGAGAAATCACAATCCTTTTATCCGCTTGTAATGCTTCCATTTCATGGTGAAAATTTCCTTCTACCTTATTGAGTAGACTTCTGAGCAAACTGCTTTCCAAGTTATTTCATGCAAATTACTGTACTAAGAAAGCGAGACTAAATTTCAACATGTATATTTACATATTGCTATAATGGCAACAGAGAAAGTTTCAGGTTTCCTCTTACTGCCAGGTAGTTTAAATGAAAACATTTGAATAAGGTTGATGGACTCTGGGTTTTTTAACCTTTCCTTCTTTTAGTGATTTTCAGCAGAGACTGCAAAGGCATAAAGAAAAAAAATCAATTATATTTAATAGTTCTGAATTCTTTGACAGGACAGTTTTTCTCCTTTCCATATTCCACTTAGATTTTTTCAGATTCAACTTCACATATCTCTCTGGGGAAATGATATTCCTTGTATATGCTAACTCATAATTCTGAGGCTTTCTATCTACTTTTGCCTGATGCACTTAAACAGGATAGGACAAGAAATTCCACAGTAAGAACCACACCCTATCCAGCTTGCAGTGATATTTTCAATACTGTCTTGCAATTGGTGAGACGACATTTACCATGTTGATTGTGTGGTTGTTTTGGGGTTTTTCTAACTTCAGGCAAGCAGTAATCTCTGCTTGTTACCCTCAGGTTATATATTCAACTTAAAATGAAGAAGAATTAATATATTCTTTTTGCCCCTGGGGTTTTCCAGCAGCATAAAATGTTAGCTTCTGGCTTCCATGTTAATTCACAAACACTGACTCTCATGGGCTTTTAATCAGAAATGTCTCATCTTTTTACAAGTGATTTTCATTTTGCTGTAGATATTATTATCACCATCTTTAGTACTTTTCAAAATATGGAGGAAAATATGCTGATTGTGAATATTTTTTAGGAAAACTATAACTAATTACTTTAATGTTGATATATTTTATTTTCATGACTAAATTTTGAGGAAATAACTCATTGAGACAGCCTAGATATTTCAGGCAATGATCAGCAATAACCAGTTATCCTGGTTCTCAGGATCTGGGATGTGAGAAATAAGTCTTATGGAAAGATACAGTGTGGGTTTTTTTAATTATAATGTAGCTAGGTTATCCAAGTAACCCACTTACCCTGCAGAATTGCTTAACACAAATAAAAACTGAGTAATTTCTCCAAGTTGTAGTTTATTGTTTCATTTCATCTTTAGCCTTGGGAACTCACAGACATGTAAACCAAAAAGGTAAATAATCTGCTAATTACAATATAACCTCTATTACTACACATTTTGACTCTCTATTAATATTTTTTAAATGTTCCTAGCTTTTTCCTTTCCCTTTTGTTCCAGACTTAATTTCTTAAAAACAATATTTAAACGAGTGTTTCTTTACTGACTTATTCCTGCTTTTATGTAATAGTTTCTTAGATGACTGAGGAACCTCTCTTGGCCATATTTTAATTCTTACATTATTTTACTCCCTCCTTTTATAGCTCAAAACAATTACAGTGCCTCAAACTTTAATTACAACTCTTCGCTTATTCACTGCAATCAAGACTTGTTTGTTATGCATCTCCAATTTTACTTCTTGAGAAATCCATGGGAACTCAATTTCTGATATTTGTGGCTTCAAGACATACCTTTAATTATCTCCAAGCTTGCATTCTTGAAATATGCTTATCTATTATAACACATGTATTTCCAGTATAAATGAAAAATTAAATAAACACAATTATAGTTTATAAGCAAAAAAAGAAAAAACAATCCTTGGGCTATGCCTCTAAGTGTTTAACATATAACACTTTCCTCCTTTCACATAATTTTTTTCACACCTAGTGAACTGAAGAAGGCAGGGAGGCAAGGAGGAAGGAAGGGATGGAAGGAGGGGGGAAGGGAGGGAAGGAGGGGGGAAGGAGGGAGATCTGAGCTGCTCTTCAGTGAGTGAAATCTAGTGGTTGCTAATATGGAAGGCATTTTCTGACAAAATAACACTTCCTACCCATGAGGGAAATGTAACTAAATCCATGTAACAGGGTGTTGTGCATGTTGCATCTGGCTGGCTACTAGGTCACACTGATATAGTTCTGAAAAAAAACAAACTTACTGATAAAGCAAACAAATCCAAACCAAAAGGAAGGTGCTTCCATGTTAACCTTTGTTCTGCTAAATAAAGCAAATAAAGAAGGTGACTTTCAAGTGTTTCTAAATTTAAGGAACTGCTATACTGCCTAATCTGAGAAAATCCAGTTATTTAAGGGATAATTCATTCATTAGTTTGCTTGTCTTGCTCTTTGCTAAGAAAATGGATGAAATATTTGAGCATGGCCTGAATTGTTCTTAGCTTTTTGTTACTGTTATTTTTTACAAGCACATTAATAAAATAAATATTTACATTTAATTGGAATTAAAAATTATACTCAATTTATTTTTTTCATGTCTAGGGTGGAGTTCATTATAGAAACTATTCATAATGGAAAGACTATTTGAATTAATTGATTAAAGCTATTAACTGCAGTTATTTTAAATCAATTATGTTACTCTGATTTTGGATGAGCACAATACTTCATTCTACTTAACTGATATCATTCAACATCAGTTTGAACAAATAGAAGGTTACTTTCTTAGCTTCACCTGTTACAAGACAGTTGATTATTAAAGTTTGCATTAGTAAGACCATTGGGCAAACTCATTCATGGTCAGTAACCCCGTAATGCTGATGAAGTTCTATGAGGGATGAATTCTGCCTTGAGAATATGTCCAGCCTGAGCGATGAGGCACATTTTAGGTTTAACGTAAGTGCTATAATCCTAGAACTTGCCTTAGCACTGATAAATTGGATATGTGCTCAAGACTGGTTTATGAGTGATGGGATACATTTTAGCCTAATACTCTAAACCAGGAATTCACCCTAGCACTGACAAATTGGATATATTCTCAAGACCTGATTTGTCCCTGACGTGACCTCATTGACTCCAGTGTGGTAAGTAGATATTACGAAAACTTGACACAAAGTAATTATTTGTGTGCTCTTTTGACAGATTATGTAACCCAATCTTAAATTTATGGAAAATTTTGTGTGAGGAATTACATTAATCCTTAAAATGACTTGATTCTCAGTCATCTGTGTGGATTCTTTATTAGCATTTAGAAATTTAAATTACTTGAAACCTTCTCCAGCTCAGTAGATTTCAACCCTATTCTGCTTATTTCTGTACAGATGTAAACCTGAAGAATAGATGTTAATTTGAACAATTCTTTTGACACTTTAGTCTTTGCCAATCTCTTTATGCTTGTGTTGACTAAACAGGTACTCTCCCAAAGAAAGAGGAACCAGTCATTTATCATTTATACAAGGAGATAAATAAATCATATCCTCGGATTTTTGCATGATCACTAGGAGAAAAGGATTTACATGTGTTCTCAAAGGAATTTGCATGAATAGAGCAAAACTCACAGACTGTATATTGAAAGTTTCCAGGTCAAGATCTATTAAATAATGTTGCACGTCTCCCCCTATGTAGGGAATGTGGACATGAGGTTCTTTGGAATGAGGTTTGAGCTATCCCAAACTGGGCCTCAAGTTTTGGGCCTGTATTAGAAGTTAAGAAGCTTGTGGTGCAGTTAGAAATTAGATTAAGGTGTGTGTAGGTCTTACATAGGATAGTTAGAGTGACCATGGTAGCTACCTTAAAGGAGAATTGTTTTGCATTCCTTTTACACTGTATACCAATTAGAATGCACCTGTAACTGTAAACTGTCTGGAACTGTATTTAACCAGCCATTTTGAGCACTAAAGGGAGAATGCAGGATGTAATCACATTGATTAGAAGTCTGCATTGCTCTGTGCCACCTTCCAGAAATTAATAGGGACCCTGTCTTTGCAGCTATATGAGTTTTCAGGCATTAACACTTCTTTAAAAATATCATGGGGACGTTCTTTCTCTTGCTGTGTTGAAACATTGCATCTTGTTTTACGTTTGTGTCTCTGGGTTTCAAGAAACTAGTCTGACTCTGACAAATCTTCTGGAATTAACTTCTCCCTGGCTCAAGATATGCAATACTGCCACTGACAGATGAAATGCCAAGAGCTGTTTGCTTTGATCTGCAGGTATTAAGGACTTTTTTACCTCTGGAAAAAGATATTGATGAAGAAGGCGGCTTTGGAGTGATTGTTTCCCAGGTAGCTTGCTCATCACCATGGTTTAAAATAGATTTTCTTCGTGAAAGCATTCTTGTCCTCTTTCTGTGTGGGGGATAAGGTGCTGAAATGCACATCTCACCAGTGTTCCTATCTGTTGAACGAATGCAGACTGCAGCACCTCTGAGGTCCTCAAGGCACACCCTTCAAAGCAGTTCTGAAAACTGACAGACTTCCTCAGTTTTCAGATATAAGGCTCTGTGTTAGGAAATTCAATCTCAGAAGAACAGCTTTTGGTTAAAGTAAAACATGACATCATTTGAACATAAGGAATCAGAACAAGGTCAGCACCACTGTCACTCATTAAGTGCTGTCTTCCAGAATAGCACCTTTTCTTTCTACTTCAATTTCAATAGCAGACAGG
This sequence comes from Alaudala cheleensis, assembly GCA_013398995.1. NCBI lineage: Eukaryota > Metazoa > Chordata > Aves > Passeriformes > Alaudidae > Alaudala > Alaudala cheleensis. The sequence goes on from VWYE01024881.1 coordinate 15,162, forward strand.
GAGGTTAAGAAATAAAGTAAAAAAATATTCTAACATTCTTTTTGAATATTACACCTTTTCACTAAATGTCTGTGTTATGTTTTTTACTCAGTGAGGCTGAGAATTTGCAAGTCCCAGACATTGTGCTGTTCTAAAAGTACCTGTATAAAATCACACCACCTTGTATGAATTTTAGCAGTGTAGTTCCACCTGCATTTTGTCTTTATACCAAATAAAGATGTTTTAGTGTTTAAACACTCATAGATTTTACAAGGGCAAGTTGTTTTTTCAGCATAAGTCCTTTTACAAGATTTTACTGTGGCTCATGCCAGCCTCTGAAAAGGCCTCTAATGCTTAAGTAAAAAATAATAGTTTTCTTTGTGTGTGATTTCTTAGATTTTAGTATACCATTAAAATGACTCAATATTTAAAATTTTTCACAGATTTGACAGTAAAAATTCATACATCTGGATCTAAATTTTCCTTTGACGTATGGTACAGTTGAACTACAGATTTAAACTTTCTGACACCTACAAAGACCTTCCAGGATTATATCCAAAACATACATACCTGTGAGAACATGATCCAAAAATTCTTTTAATCAGAAAACATCAACAAATTTTCAAAATTTTTTGTTGATATTTGCTTGAATGAAAGATTTATTGTACAAATGTTGAGATTCAGCACCTGCTAAATTTAATATGCTATACTATCATATTTTTAATTCAGTTTTTTAAATTTAAAATTATTTGGGTTTTTTTTTCTGTTTTCACTTTTCCCAAAATCTTTTCTGATTTAGCTCTCCTGTTTCTTCATTTGAATTTTCCAGAAGTTTTTTGCTTACATATTCTGTCTTTTCTTTTTCTTATTTTTAAGTATTTTACTTAGTTTCTTCTTTTTGTCATAGATTTTTTGATCATTCATCTTTTTATCATCCTGTATCAATAGCCAGCTATTCTATTTTGATTTTTAAAAATATACTATAAAAAATTCCCATCCTATCTCTTGCATGTCATTGGAAACTATTTTTCCATATATATTATGTGTATATCCATAGACTTACTTAAATACTTTTAGGAGAAAAGTTCTAACAAAAATATAATGAAGTTATTGTCAGTAGCTATAATGAAGTTGGTGCATTTCGGAGGGAATATTTTTGTCCTTACAATATTGACTTTATTTAATATTGGCTCTGAGAATTTATTTTTTCATATGATATTAAATAGAAGTTAATAGGCCCAATCATACTAATATAGAAAAATCTTATTATATGAAAAAACTTGTACTTTTTCCTACTGATTTGCTACCTTTTTTTAGAGTAGGCAACTGAATCATGGATTTATCTTCAAAATCATTCTATTTTTGCTCACAATTTTTAAAAAAACCATCCAAGAGCAAAGCTTTTTCTCAATAGGAATGAGCAGTCTATATGCAAAATCTTGTCAAGTTTGCCTACTAACAATTTTTAAAGATAAGCAGGAATGTTCTTTTTTTTTCTTTTTTTTTTTTCTTTATATAGAAAAAAGGATAGCAATTAGCTTTTACTGCTCACCATTGCAACCCTAGTGGGAGAAGTCAAGTTTCATATAGCAGTTACAAGGCTCAAGACCAAAATATCATACAGGCAGAACAATATTGTAGTAAATCAGAATAGTCCATTCTGGGTTAAGGGGAAACCAACTCTGAGTGGAAACAGAGCTCAGAGTGTGGTAAGAGTAAAAGCAACTGCATACACATAAAGAATGAGAAACAGCGTAACACAGCCCAGTGAATACTTAATGACGTTTGAGCTGTCTAAAATCACAGTTCAGTGAAGAGGAAAAGTTTAACCTCATTTTAAATTAAACATTCACATTTCAATTTTTGTCTGTGACCCTTTAGAATTAGCTGTATCATTAATATTTTTAATATTTTGTAATACTAGACTTGAAAAACTTTATGTTTGCAATCTCTGCATGCTTCCTTGTCAACTATAATGTAGAAGCTCTTTTCCACAAAAAGGTATTAATAATTAAAAAGGCATTAACTGTCTAAAGCAGGAAGAATTAATTGGTTGTTGCAGTTATATTTCACTTTTCAAGTCCCTTTATAGTCAGGGACTAGTGCTTATTTGTCCCAATTATCAAATTATTGCTAATATGACATAAATTTTTAATACTGGTTCGAAATTTTATTGCTTTGTTGGACAATTCTGTCACATGTTGAGGATTATTATCTGCAAATTTGTTATATTTGCTTTCATTAACAACGACATTTTGAAGTACATTGAATAAATCTTTCAAAAATCCAAAGTATTCTTTTTAAAAGCTGTCACCCCAGAATACTAATGGATATGACAAATAAAAGTTTAGGGGTTTTTTTGAAGCTATATAGCCTCTGCATGACTGTCGTACCTAACTTTTTAAAACCCAGTTTGCATTTTTGAGTTTGGGTTGCACAAATTTCCCAAGATATTTTAATTAGTATCATTTAAAACCATGGTTCAGACAGAGATAGATTTGTTCTAAATTAGCATTCTCTAATATGAGCAATGGATATATATATGAGTTTTGATACTTTTAAAATATTTCTGCAAGATGAACTTTTCGTCACGCCTGATATGGAACGTTCATCATTAAATGCCTCCTTGTCATCCATACTTGATGCTTTCACTATTAGTCTTTGTCTGAAAACTCAAGCTAGGTAATGTGACAGGGGTTCATGTTAAGAAGAATCACATTTTACAAATGATGTGGCAAGGACAGGTTAAGGCATAATAGGGTTCAAATCATTGATTTCATCTCAACATGTTCTACAACTTTACTTATAACAGGCAACCTCTGGCTTCTGCTGTTTTGATGGGTGTTTGATATTCCTAAGCCAGAGTGAGGTTAATGTGAAGTTTGACTCTACTGATTCCTCAGCTGAGCTATTCTATGAATTAACAGGGTGATCCATCACATATGCATTATCACTCAGAGGTGTACAGTGTGTCCTACTTTAAAGAGCACATCAATTTATGAGTCTTGAAAAAATGTCCAAGGCCACGAGTCACTGGAAGAAAAGAAGTAGTAGCACTGACTTGTTCCCATGTGTGATAGTGATGAATGTCCTTTGAAAGCAAACAGATAACCATCATGGCAGAAGCCTTCTCAGTAGTTCCTCAGCTGCATGAAGGGTTTTTCCATTCCTCTAGGAAAAGCTGAGTTTGTTCTTTCTGTATCCAATGGTATGGCCAAAACATAACTTTTAAGCCCTATGTAAATGTCCAGCTGCCTGCTCAGCAGGAATTCTGTCGGTGCTGTCTTTATTAATGGCTTCAAGCACTGTGTGGAGATAAATACAGAGCAAGGGCATGACCTAGCTTTTTTCAAGCTGTGCTGCCACACTTTTTATGTATTTCATTGTCAAATGAAAGAAAAACCTTTCCATCTCTCCAAAAGGTACAGCCGATAGTTTCTCAAAACCCTTGCTCTTTATTCCATGAAGCTGGTCTACCAGTTTGAAACACTAAAATACCATGCTGTCTTTCGGGGTGCTGCCATCACTGCTGTTGAAAGATAAACATGGATTGCACTTTCTATAGTCTAAACCTGCCTATGTTAGGAGTGTCATGATGAGAGGATGAGCAGTTATAAGGACAATAATACAAACATGAAGTGCTTCTTTGTGGACATTTCCCTTTCTCCAGGGTTTGTTTTACTCATAAAATATGCATCCAAACAAACCACTTCAAGAAACAAATAACATTGTCATACTAGAATAAATCAGCAAGGCTTTTGATGGAAATATCACTGACATTGTCAATGCAACCTCTACGAAAATGCATCAATGGGCTGGACCATGAGGATTCTTAAGAACAATCAGAAAAACTGTTTGGTCCAATATCTTATCCATAGATATATTCTGAAAAGTAAAGAGGAATCTCCATAATTTGTCATTAGCATTTCTCTCCAAAGGAATAATCAAGCCCTCCAATAAGGTGAAGATGCATAGAACATAATTATGATGAACAATCTTACGTGCTCACATTTTTTAGACAATACACAAATAAAAAATAATTATCTATTAAAGCTTCAAATGAATCACAGAAGAGAAAAACTGAATAAAAAGTTTTTTCTTCAAGCCATGTAAGTGGTTGAAATGCATCTAGGGAAAATAATAATCAGCACGTAAAAAAGTCACATGAATAGTGTATACAAAATCAATTGCCAAAATCTCTTTACATAGAAATGCAAATGTAAAGCTGTCCCAAGATAAAGGAGGAATATTTGAAAACTTTTATTTAAAGGATTTTTGGATATTATTCTGAGAATCATTATTTGGATGAAAAAGATAAATCGCAAATACAAATTATGTATAATAAGATATTAACTTATTTTTGTGAAGAGTCATAATTATGATATTAAAACAAGTTAGAAAAATATTTATTTATACTTATCCAGGAGAACATGGACATAGGTGAGGACTGTGGACAATTTCTTTGTCAATGTTCATCACCATATTCTTTCCTATGATTCAATGAAACCTTTCCTGAGCCATTTCTTTATTCTGAGTTCTTCCATTATAACAGTAATTTCTCTTCATCTAGCATTACCTGATTTCTTGCCAAGGACACTGCTTCTCTTTCCCTGAATCCTTTTTCATCCCAACCTGCCAATCTTATACCCTATCATCTGCACTTAATTGCTTATTTTCTCCTTTATTTATTTGCAAAATGTCTAAATAACTATTTTTACATGTATTTCTACACATATCAGCAACTGTAGCCTTTCCTCTCTTCCACCTCCCTTGCTTTTGCAAAGAATATTTCCTTTCTTCCACTGCAATATAAAGATTTTGTAATTACTTTTCAGCCAAGATCAACTGTTGACACAAGAAAGATAAGTAGATACCAGGATAGATTTGTTGCCAAAGGTAACAAAATGTTTAAAGTGGTACCCAGTTTACACCAAAGCACAGGAATGCTCATTTTTTTCCTAAAATAGATCCTGAGGAAAAGATTAGAGACTGTAAATAATGACCACTGCTGTTACAGGAGAGCTCTCACTTTTTGCAACAGCCTCAGTAAGAACGACAAGCCTAGAAATCCTCCCTTCTTTGGCTTTGTATCTCCAATGTACATTTTGCATCCCAAGGTAAATGCAGAGGGTGTGGTAACAAACACATCCTGAAAATAAACCCTTCACTTTGTCCAGACATCACCAAATGGTCTGAGATATTGGCATTTGAATAACCTGCTTTTATTCACATGGATGTAAAAAAACCGGTCATTCACATCATTTAGGCAGATTTGAACTTCTCACAGTACGATTGCTGATTTCACCTTTGGCACTCAAAAAAAGCTGGAAAGCATCAGACATTCGTAAGGCACCCACAAGCATAACAATGAAAAGTAATACAAAAACAATGTTTGACTTGATTGATCTCTTTGACCCGTCTTTCTCCATGGTAAACACATCTCTATAATGTTTTCTTATTTTTCCAACATTGCTGCAACATTTTATTTCAGACAGTAGTTTCAAATTTTTATCCTATTATATATGATGCTGTGAGATTTCAGTGGGTGTTTCTTCAAGCAAACTCAAGGTTCTGCAGAATGACACCTTTCATTACTGGAAGTTTATGCCATCTTTTCATTTTTAGTAATACTTCTTAATACAGAATGACCTAAATCAGGGATTTTTGTGAAGACAATGAGTGTTAGCATTATTAAAGTATATTAAAGAAATGTCAAAATATAGCTGGTTTTCAGTTAAAAAGTATTAGATCCTGAATTGAGGGGAATATTTCTATTGATATGACTCATCACTCAATCAAATTTTATAGTTAATTCATTTTTGGGGTTTTGATAGCATAAAACTCCAAAACCATGTCAAAAAAACTTGCATAAATGTTGAACTTCTGGGTTTATTCTGACTGTTAGAAGTGACCAAGTACCTTCCAACAGTTGTAAAAGTATCCTCCAAATGTTTCGAGAATAAAATGCTGAAAATTCAAAAAGCAGTCTAACCTCAACTAGTCTTTCAAAGGTAGTTTAATATTTAGTGACTTCTGATGCAGAAATAATTCTTTTCAGTCACAGTACCTGATTCCAGAGCATTGAGTGATCACAGAATTTTACACCTGCATTTCTGAGTGGCCAAGAACATAAATGATACTCATGCAAATTGAGTAGTGATCAATCTTCATAACAATTGAACTCTCTTGTTTTGGCAATTACCAAAGGTTATTTAAACATGAAATATTTTATTCCCAGATACACACATTATTACATCTCATAATTCCTCTCTTGAAGGTGTGTTTCCTAGATTCGTCACCAAGATAATAATCAAGTTTATCTGGGATCTCAGGACTAATCACATAGCATTAATTAAGATGGTTAGATTATTGTGGGTTTTTAGGGATGAAAATAAATCTAATTTTCCCTATTAGCCAATAGATAAAACCAAGTGAAGGGTGATTCATCTGACCTATCCTAAACAATGTTTTTGGCATGAGATGAGCTATCTCTGGAAATGCTTTTTACCCTCCTCCGAGTAAACAACTAGCAGACCAATAAAGACATCATGTCTTGCCTTTTGGACATCTAATATTGAAACTCTTGAATCTGAGAAGGTAAAATGTGTTTCGTGCTTCAGATGTGGGTCCCAAAGCTTCTTTTAAGCAATTCTTCCCATAATGCAGTTATCCTATTCATGAGGAAGTCTGTTGAGTTACCTACTCAGAAGCCCCACAGCAGTGATCCCATGTTTACAATCTTTATTTTCCTCAAGGAGTTTCTTGTTTTGGCCATCACTGAGAAAGACTTTAAAATATGACCCTATTACATCCAAAGACTTGCAATAGGGAACTGAAAATTAAAATTTTGCCTTTTTTCTTAAACATTCTATTTTTTTAAGTCAGTCTCTGATACTGGGGAGTCCACTAATCATCACTTTAATGCAAACAAAACCCTTCAGACTTGTTTATAAGCCATGAAGAAACATAAACCAAGACAAATTCCTTTTTCCCTTGAAATAATCCTTAAAATGTTGCTCTGGGAAGCTTTTCTGTCTGAAGCATTTCAGAACTGAAACAATTTATCTCCACAGCTATCAAGTCTCATGGCTGCATGACTTTAAAGAAGAAAAAGCAGTAAATGCTATGCTTTTACCTTAGGTGAAATGATACATCACCTGACGTAGTGCTTGAAGTTATCCTCAAAGCAAAACTATCTTACTTTATCTTTACTGTATTTTTACCTTTGGAGGACTGTACATTTATCTGGACTAAGATAAAACAGATAAAAAATAAACAGCTTTTAGAGCACCAAAATCCCATTGTCACAGAGGAGCCTGATCTGGTTTAACTTCATGGCAGAAGAACAGTGGTGACCATGTCAGAAGCATCCACCCTGTGGATATGAATCAGACCTTCTTCTTTAGGAGGCCACACAGTGAAACTAGGCCATTTTCCTCTGTAATGTGTTGGACCCTATGAAAACTTCATTTTCCAAAATTCTAATACTTTGAATGTCCAAAATGAGGCTGCTAATAGTAATTTGGTTTTTTTTACTATCCTTCTAAATTTAATCTTCCATCCATTAATGCATCCAGAAGGAAAATTTAGTAGTCACTTGCTGAAATTGTTATATTTTCCTTCTTGAAGGATGAAATTACAATATCTCAACTCACTGACTTCGAGGATCAACAAACCCAGAGATCTAAAGCACAGTCTTGCACAATGGATGCAAGTTTATTAGGAGAGCACTAAAACCTATAAAGTGATTCCTAACCAAGGAATAGATTGTAATAGGAGAAACATGGCCTTTCTAGTCAGACATACTATTTCCATAAAATTATATTTACTCATGCATGCACAGGTAAATTACATCAAAGCAAAATTTCTTGTGGGGGACTTGGTGAGTTCTGAAGGCTAATACTATGCAAAAAAATAATGTGCATCATCTTTTAAGAAGTCATTGATAAAATTTTCTGCAAACATCAGTCATGAAACCACACTGTTGCAGTTGGTCATAGATGAATAATATTATAAAGAATGCCAAACACACTGAAGGAATAGTAAAGATTCAGCCAAAAAAGTCATTGAATACTTGGCTAAACCCCCACTAAATAAGGCAAGTCACATCCCCCAAAACAGAAACTCTAACCTCATTAAGCAAGTATAAAACTGTCTGAAGTGATGGAAAACCACTTTGTACTTCACCTAATAACACAACTGGAATCCGCTTTGAAGGAAAATTGAGGCAAAAGATCCTGTACAAATCAGGGAGACTGCAAACAAACAAAGCATTAAAGTAAAATTGCCCAAAAGAAGACAACAATAAGCATCTGTAATACCCTAAACAGAACACAAGAAGGCACTTAAAGAGGCATTCAGAACTAATGGTGGCATTAACTCGATAAAGGCATATGCATCCAGAGAGTCCCTGAAGCAATCTATACCGAGTGACTTTGGCATCAGAGTGTCTGCATTTGAAAAATTAACACCCCATTACCGTGGAGTAGCAACAAGATTCAAAGGTTTATAAAAGCAAAACACAAAACTTGGCAGTTGAAGTGCAATGAGAACCCAAATGATAGAAGCTGAGAGGGAGAATGAGAAGTAAGAACACACTGAAATTACTTTTCCTTGGCATAGTAAAACCAGCTACGGAAGGAATCTACTCAAATTCATTCTGGGAAGGTTTTGATGTTGATATAATTTGTTCTCAAGATGTGAACATCAAGACAGACACAACTCTTTAAGCACTCATTTCTATCATTGTTTGCAAGTGATTCAGGAACCTTCATGTGTTTGCAGGAGTAAGCGTGTCAAAATAGGAAATGTTTATCTCGGTGAAATTAGGCTCAGGAGTAACCCTAGGATTCTCTACAACTATCTGAAAGGAGGTGGCAGCCAGGTGGGGGTTGGTATCTTCTCCCAAGTAACTAGGGGTAGGAAAAGACATAGCCTTAAGATGCACCAGGGAAGGTTGAGGTTGGATATTAGAAATGATTTTTTCACAGAAAAGGTGATTATATATTGGAATGCACTCTCCCGGGAGATGGTGGAGTCATGTCCCTGGAGGTGTTTAAGGAAAGACTGCATATAGGGCTTGAACCTAATTGATTCTGTGATTCTGTATTTTAATAAAATGCAGTAGATGCTGTCTTTTTTGATACCTAAAATACGTAGAAATAATTAATATCAGCTTTATTTCTGAGATAATATATCTTGCCTGCTCTGACTACAGATCACTATTTACTACTTCCAGTTCAGTAACTGAGGACAAGAGGAGACGGACTAGCAGATTACTGATGTGTTGCCAAAGGTTTGTTTTCCAAACCTTGTGTCCAGATTGAGAAGTTGTGTCATGCATTTGTGTAATTATTATTTATAGTTCCTGTCTGTCCCAATAGGTAGCACTAGTGTTTCTTCTCTAAATGTCAGCAAATCCTAGCCTTATTTGTACTAGAAAAGAATTGCTGAATGTGTAGCAACATCCCACGTATTGGTGTTAAAGTCTTGATATACCACATGGGTTAGAAATAAATAACCTTCAGAAGAAAATATAAAACAGTGAGATTCTGATTTTAGTTCCTCATAAAGCTCAGGAATGATGGTATTTGATTAAAACTTTTGTTTTATTGTATGAATTACCCTCTTCCCTGTTCAATGAAAGAGAATTAATTACTTGAGCATCAGCATCACAAGACAGACATCCACATGAAAATAATTTTCTTGGGAAAGACTCTCACTAGGTCAAAATCACATTTTAAATGAGGACTTGTCTGTCTTTGTCTTTCTTAGTTCATGGTTTCATAGATATTCTAACAGTTTTAGGGCTTGATAGGACATAAATGTTTTCCATATAGGTGCATTCTTTAAAACCATCTGTTATTTGAACATTTGTTACTGCTGCCAAATGCATATGGTCAGGAGTACACTTCAGCTTTTGAAAAAAAGTCCAATGAGTTAGAGAAACACCATCTCCTCCTAGATGAGTATCAAATTTCAGTATTGATTGTTTGGTAGAACCTTTCCTTATAGTTCTCATTCTTCTGATAACATGAGGATTCATCAGGTTAATTTTCTAACATATCCAGCAAGAAATCTCAGTATTCTTTCACATCACCAGAGGGCTGAAAGTCAAGATAGCCAGGAAACACTTAATCTATTTTTGATCCATCACAACAGAGAGGATGATATCATTAGATAAATCCTTGGCAGCATCATGCTTTTAGATTTAGCTTGATAAGGAAACCATAGGACCAAAAAAAAGTTATAAATATGGCAGCAAAAAATTCAATTTCTTTAAATATTTTCCTTTCTTCAGTAAATAATAAAATAATTTACCGGATTGGTCCTGGCACATGTTATCCAAATGATGTAGTTGCTCAAAACCATCACGTATAGGGGATTTTGTGTCCCCTAGGCAAAACCATTCCCTCAGGAAAGAATATTCACAAAAATGGTGCTGAGGTCATAGGAGACAAATAAAAGCCAATGAATACAAAATAAACCAAAACAGAATCTAAAGTAGAAACAGAATGCTGTTTGAAGGTTATTAAACTGAACTGCTGAAGATGCTTGCACTGGTTAGGGTCAGGCAAATGCTGACTGGGGTCTCTGGAAGCATCCACCACATGCAGACAGCAGCCTTGGAGAAACATCCTTGTTGTAGCCGTACAAGAGGGGTACTGAAGGCTCGATATTTTAACAAACATGCTGGAACAGGATTTGAATACATTTCGTCACTTTTAACTAGGGATGCGTGATACTCCTGTAATGTGTCTTTCCAACTAGCATAGGCTGTTGACTACGTGCTTTGATTGGGATTTCATCAGGCTAGCTGTGAATATTTTCTACCCGTAGATGTAACGGTTTTTTTGACATATATTTATCTGTTTCCTCAGATCTTAGGTTGATCTTTTCCAGGTACCCACGGGTTTCTAGTGCAAAAAATTTTTTTTTTAAAAGATTTCTGGCCCTACATGTTAAAATGCTTGGTTTGTCTTATTCATTTTAAGTCTGGAAGACAATTTTTAACATGAATTATAATCTTCATGGTGTTAGTACCAGTGTTTTCAACAGGAAAAGAGAAAGAATTTACTTTTGGTTATTTCACCCAGGAAGAGCAAAGCTTCTGGGGTTAAAATATACTTTTTTATTTTCTCATAAAAGCAAAGCAGATCTCTGTGACTGGTAGATAGGGGGAAGGGAATGGGAAAAGAGACATAACAAGGAAATCTAAATTGCAGTTCAATCAGAGCACTCTGGAAAGCTTCTCAGTTAAAATTAAGGTTCCTAGGGAAATTGATACATAGAAAACATAAGTGTTCAGTGTTGTTTCCACTTGAAGTACAGCATGCACTTTAAATTATGTGCCTACCTCAGTCTTAATAAGACTCTCTAAGTGAGCACAGTATTATGAAAAGAAAACAAATATAAACAAATTCTAATTACTAATATATATCTTTCTTGATTTCTGTTGTTTTTCAGTGTGAAGCACATTATTTGAAATTGATATAAAGTTGACCAAGAACTCTTGTTTTGTGCAACAAAGATATAAGAGTTGAGAGTAGTTTTCTTTGTTCCCCTTCAGAATAGCTACACACAGAGTTGGAAGCTTCTGTACTAGTTTCTCTAAATGCTGACTTAATTTCCAGAAAAAGACCTTAGTTGGTTTCCCTCTTTAATTCATATTTCTAAAGATGAGGCTGGCACATTTTAAGAGAGCAAGTAATAAGGTACAGGGACACAATAAGGAAAGCAAGTTCACGTTGTATTGTATATGGGCCCTTGACTGATTCAACAGAAATGCTAGTGATAACAATGTCTCCTTTATGGAAGAGAATGGTTTAAAGAAAATTTCTAGTTATGAAAAGGAATGCAAAGTGGGGAATAATGTGAAACCAAATTCCTGAAGTGAAAACCCTGGCCTCATTCTGATTCCATTGTTGAGGGAAAAAGAAAATCTAATTTAAAAATAACACTAAGAACTCTGCAAATACTTTCCAAAAATCAATCTTTATAATACTTGAGAGGGAAAGCAAGAATATCAGTGATACTGCTGAGGATGTTTTGCAAATTTCCTCTCTTCAGGCCAAAAAAATAGTGGCTAGCCAAAAATAGTGATTTTTGCAGACTTTTTTTTATTAGAAACTGAAACTCATGACAGTAAGGCCAGATGACCTTCATAAGTATAGCTGCTAAAGGAGGAATCAAAGAAGCAAGAGAAACTTTCTTTACCTTGCTTTGGCAAACATGCTCTCCCCAGGTCCCATACTTTGGCGTTTCTCTTGGTGATTTTGCGCTGTGGTGGAGCCTACTCCTCTTTTTTACCAGATTTATCTCTCTGGTTTTCCTTCTACTGTCTCCCTTTTTCACACTCTCTGTCCTGAAACTATTCTCATCACAGTCTCCAGAACTCATCATATAATTTTTCAGGCATCTTTGCATATCGTTTTGGGATGGAAACTTGGTCAATTAAGCCTAGTAATGTGTATAGGAGTGTGTATATTGTGTGCATAAGGAAATGACATTATGTGATCCTGGCTGGTTGCCAGACATCCACCCAGTCACTCTCTAACTCCTCTTCCTCAAGAGGAGAGAGGTAAAAAGATGAGATAAGAAGGCTTCTGAGTTGAGATAAAGACAAAGAGATAATTTGTCAATTAGTGTCACAGGCACGCACCCCCCATACTGTGTGGCACAGTGCAAAAGGGGTGGGAAATGGGGGATTGCAGTCCAGAGCAGCTTCTCTCAGCCAGTGAAGACAGCAGAGAAAGGTGCGATGAGGACAGGGGGTTTTGTTTTGGTTTGGAGGGGTTTTTGTTTATTTATTTTAAACAGGAGTGATGGATTTCTTTTAGCTAATTACAGTGCAGGAGTACCAGTATTAACTCACCCAGGATGACGGATTTTCAGCAAGGTGACAGATTAAGCTGATTTTGTTGTAGACAACACAGAATATACATTGCCAACAATTAATTCAGCCTGTTCCATTTCAATAATGTAAACACTAATTATCAGGCTCTCAGAAGAGCTAAATTGTATTTTACTGATGACCTTGTTCCTGTTTATAGACTCAGTGGCCTGGAGGCAGAAACTGTGAGAGGAGGAAAGCTGCGAGAAAGGTGGACGGAATAATAAACAAGAAGCACGACTTCCCCTGAGCTAGATGAATCTATTAACATTTGTTTCATTTCCATATGTCTTCTTAAAAAGTTTATTACAATTTCCCATAACAGCACTGTCTGCAATATTTGACATTTCAGTTGTGAAGCTCAGCTCTTGGCAGTGAATTATTGTAACCTACATCTACCCTGGTCAAGCCCTCCTCCTCTCTCTGTGACTATCCATATTTTTCAGCAGTTGGTTTATTTTGGATGCTTTCCAATCTTTTCTACCAGAAGACTTTTCACCATAGGGACATTTCCAAGGGTCTGTATCTGGTGGATTTCTGATATTTTTCTTTATCTTTTTTCTTGAGAATCAATTCTTCAGAATACTTCAAACTTTCTGAAAAATAGAGTGCTCTCTTGAGGCAGGGAGAGAAAGAAATAATAGGAGTGTTTTCATTGGCTTAGTCCTCAAGAATTTTTTCTAGATTCCAGGGAAAGGAAAAGGTCAACACCTACTTTCTGTCAGGTCCACTAATTCTTCATCCTTGTATAATGGAGCTGAGTATGGGGAAAATAAAGTCTGGCAGTTTAACACTTCAGAGGTAAAAAAACTCCAAAGTGAAGAAGGCAACTTGGTCAGTCTTGTAAGAGCTTTGTGCAAGCAAACTATTAACTTACTTCTCAACTCGGCCCAGCTACAGGACAACTTTGAACTGATTCTTAGTAATTCATGGCTGTAGATCGTAGATAATATTTTGAGCACTTCCTTTCCTTAATTTAATAATTTCTGATGTATGAGGATGTACAGTTTTAGCCTCCTCACTTCAACAAAGACATTGAGGTATTAGAATGGGTCCAGAGAAGGATGATGAAGCTGGTGAAGGGTCTAGAAAGTAAGTCTGATGAAGAGCAGCTGAGGGAGCTAAGCATGTTTAGCCTGGTGAAGAGGTGCTTCAGGGGTAACCTTTTAACTCAACAACTGCCTGTAAGGAGGTTGTAGCAAGGTGGAGGGCAGCCTTTTCTCCCAAGCAGTTAGTGACAGGACATTAAAGAAAATGGCCTCAAGCTGCACCAGGGGAGGTTCAGGTTGGACATCAGAAGAATTTTTTTCGTAGACAGGGTTGTTAAACATTGCAATGGAATACCCAGGGAGGTGGTAAAGGTACCATCCCTGGAGGTGTTTATGAAATGACTGGATGTAGCGTTAGTGCTATGGTCTGGTTGACAAGGTGGTGATCAGTTACAGGCTGAACTTGATGATCTCAAAGATCTTCTCCTAACTAAAGGATTTTGTGATTCCGCAAAATAATGCAACCCCTAATCTGTAACCATTTTTCAGTTCTTAGCCAATGTAAACTCCTCTGGAAAACCCTTTCAGCCTCTAACTTTTTATAACGTTATAGAATGTGGGTGCAACTTTTTTATCATGTGTCTTTCATTGTTTATTACAAAATACTAGCAAGGAACTTATTCTAATCACAGGAATGATTGAATTATACTTTCCTCTAGGCTGGTTACCAGAAGAATAGACCACAAGGTAGATATTCTCTCCTAATTTGTGTCAATAGTCAGCCAATTTTTTTTTCTTTTTTTTTAATATTTATTGAAACAAGGGCTGGGTCGGGGACCGGGAAGATGGGGGAAATAACTACAACACCACAAAAAAACAAAACAAAACAAAACCCATTAGTGAAAACTCAGTTTTATAAAATTTAGAATGACAGAAAAAGTGATGAACAGATGATTTGTGAAATATATTCATAGATTTACTTCATCTTCCTCTTTTAGCTGCTGTTTTGCTGTTCCATGTCAGTTAACAAGCAAAACCTCCTGTGGTTAAACAGCATTTGCCTGCTCCTGTTATCAATCTAATACAACGAGCTGCACACAGCTCTCTATCTGCAGCAAAACTCCCACTGATACCAATAGCCCAGAATCAGTAAATACAGCATCAAAGATAAATTCTGCATGTACATCTGGTTTCATCATACATTTTGTTACAGTCATTAAAGTGCTATATTTCTACCTTATGTGTTTGTGGTCTTTTTCTAGTTCAAACTAATAAGGAATAAAACACTAATGTGGAAAGAGTTTTGACACAGGGAGATAATTCTGGGTCTTCCTGACATAAATTTCTTTGTGCTCTAATTCTGTATTTGAATAATTCCTTTGTTGGTTGTTGCTCCTTATATCTGTTTGACAGAAATATTAAGGATGTTATTTTATTCCTATTTTCCCTTTTTAAGAACTATTGCAGGGAATATGTAGGCATATAGGTAACTTACAGTATTTACAGGGTGCGAGGATTTCATCTGCCATCCATTTACCTGCTCCAAACAGCCATCTCTGTTTTATTGATTCATTTATGAAAAGTCAATACAAACCTGTAATCTTCACTGTCTAGCACAACACTTTCAAGGAATTTATTCAGGATTGCCATTGTCAGAATGTCTAGAATAGGCAACATATGTTGTTCATAAAATAATAAAACCAAAGTTTATTCTTATGGACATATATTTAAATTGTTTTCCAAAGCACCTCTAAGAAAAGATGAAAAAGCCTCATTGATAGGAGAGTCTATATAAAAGTATTCAGTGTTCTTCGTAATAAGTGAAATCTGATCTTTGCTGAATTTGCCACACTGTAGTAATGTTTGCATTAAGGTATTTTAACTGCCAGGTAAATAGAAGAGTTTGTTTGACTACTTATTTATTTGAGACAAGTACTATTTCTGATTGTTGCCTTGGATGCAGTAGTAAAATTCCATGGTCAAAGCTGAGGTATTTTGATTTTCAGGGGCTATGTATCTCATCTTTTTTTTTGCTGTTCAGGCTTTTTAGAGGACTAGTCCAGCCAAGTTCTTCAATTTCCACATTTCTGAGTAGCAAATCTCCCAGATATACATATATCTGTGTCTACTAAAAGCAAATTTTAAGAGAACTGATTTAAAAATATATTAAAAGCATCTAGGTTTTTTTTCCTTACAACACATTTTTGGGGGGTTTTGGGGGTTTCTGTTTGTTTGGGATTTTTTGTTGGGTTTTTTAATCAAGATTAATCAACACAGAATTTCCTTGGTTAGATTACACATTACTGGTTCAGCCTAACATTTCTTCTTTTAAGTGTTATAAAGTCATGTGAAAGCTGTTCCCCATTTTTTAAATACTTTGTCTTTTGGGGGATTTTTTTCAGTGGGAGAAAAACCTGGACTTTTTTTTTTTTAATTCTGAAAATTTCAAATATTAGAATATTTGAAATTTATTAAAAATATAAATATTATATTTCTTGCTTATCTTATGCATTTCTGTGAAGCCTGTTTTTTGACATATGATAGATTAATTCCACTATGATGTGTGACAAAGGGTGGACAAGAGGAAGAGATTAGGTGGAGGCTGGAGAGGGGTGAGGGAGAGAAAGAAAGAGAGTGAAAGGATTCCCTTGTTCCTGGTCAAGATATTAAATAAATTTCATTTCTTTGCATAGGTTCAAAGATTAGTGGAAATCAAGAACTATGTAAGGATGTTCAAGAATATGAATGGAAGCAGCTATGGACCATATTAAAGCTTTGCCCAGAAGCAGATATAGACAGGATTAAAGCTTTGCCCAGAAATTTAAGTAGTGTTGAACTGGTAAATAATTGCCCTTTGGCTGAAGCTGCATCAGAAATCTTCCAATCCAATGCAAGAAAGAATAGGTCTATAATAAAATAAGGATAAGGAATATTTTTCCCAATTGGGACACCTTTACTGGACAAGATTGCAATGTGGTCCCTTCAACAATAGTTAAGTCCCTACTGGAAGAATTAGAAGAGCACACAGAAGTTATTCCCCTCACTGAACAGGTGCAGCATATGCCTGAGGATGAGAAAGTCCTCATGCTGCTTCCAACCTACTGCCCAGACCTGAGGGCTTGATTCAAGGCAGGATGAGAGGATAATTCTTCCTCTAAGTTCTTTCATTTCCTAGTGTCTCTGCAGGGACTTCCAATAAAAGAGTCAAATTATTGTAGTGTTTTCTGTGAAGTGGAAACTTGTCTTGTGCCTACCTACTAGAAGACACAGCACTCAATTCAGCTCACTGAGAGGAGAGAGCTGCAGAGCGGCAGCCAATTAACTCAGAGAACAAGAGACAGATGCCACAGCTCAATACTACATCTTTGCTGTTCTGTCTCCTTAGAAATATAGAGGAAGGTAACAAATTTAAGTAAAACAAAAGAAAAAAAACTCTGAAAGTTGAAAGCTTTAAGTTCTAAATAATGGGCTGTGACTCCTGATCTCCTGTTTTCTTTACCAAAAATGTCGCTACAATTGCAAACAGTGCATACTGATATCAATACATAGCAATAATATTTTTGTGTAATCAATTGGCCCCAAATGTAAGCAGCGGCTGCCAGCTGTTGGCAAGTAACATCTTCAGGGGATGGAAACACAACTGATTTGTTGTCTTGGCATATTTGTTGCTTGCTAGGGGCTTGGGTCTATAATGTTACGGAGAAACTGCTGAGGCTAATTCAGTCTGCAAGCTATTATCCCTTGTTGCCCATCCATACAGAGACAAATGATGCTATTGGGGAGACCTTTAGCATATCATGAATTATATCAAGGCCCTTGGGGTGATAATGAAGGGCTTGAGAATGCAGGCAGTGTTCTTGGTCTTGCTGCTGAAGGGGAAAAGCTTAGTTAAAAGTGCACTGCAGGAAAACCCTAGTTGCATGGCTGGTGCTGAAGCAGGATTTTGTATTTTAGGAGTGTGGAATAATTTCTGAAAAGTAAGGACTTCTAGGGACAAAAAGGCACGAGGAAGTGGCAAAGTGGGTCAAGACTGTTTTTTTTCTTTGCCAACAGACCTGCTAACCTAGTGAGGAGGGGTTTAAACTAGATTCATTTGAGAATGGTAATGGTAATCCAAGAGACATGGAGACAAAAGAAGGTACTCCCCAGAGCTCAGCATAATACAGAAAGTTCTCCTGGTCCTTCTTTTAAAGCTTTATGCCTTTATTACTATCAAATATGACTGTATGCAAAGCCATGAACCTTGGGAAACAACAAAAACTTAGAAGTCTGTGCACTGTTGCAGAGTTATTACCTTACTGAGATTAAAAAGAGATGATGGAACAACACTATCCGCTGGACTCAGGTTGCACAAGGAGAGGCTTAGATTGGATTTTGGGAAAAAATCCTCACAAGAAAGAGTTATAAAGAGTTAAAGCAGTCTGCCCAGGGAAACAGTTGAGTCATCATCCCAAGAGTTGTATAACAAAAGTGCAAACGTGTCACTTGGGTAATGGTTTAGTGGTAGACGTGAGAGTGCCAGGTTAACAGTTGGACTTGATGATCTTAAAGGTTTTTCCCAAACTAAATAATTCTATAATTCCATGAATGTAGATTTCTGTAGTTTGATTCAGGCTTTTTAGGAAAAATAGAGAATATAAGATGGAATGGTTACCTCCTAAGCAAATGATGGATTTGAATGTGTGCAAGGAACTGAAGAGTCAGCTGAGATTTTATTGCTAAGGTTCTCAAAAGCAGATGAAAACAACAGACATCATGGTAAGTGTTATGGATTGAGAGGGAAGTAGACATACCGCATTACAACTGAAGCCTCATAATTACAGGCACTGGAACTGGTGGAAGACTTTAACTACACTGCTAATGTCTGAAAGGGCAAGTTGGTAATGTGATTCAGATTTCTGGAGTACATTGATTAAACAGGTGATCAACGAGCCAACTGTTCCCTCCTGGTTACTGTGAATTAGAAAGAACAGTCAGACCTCTGAAGGCTGAATTCAGCATTGGCAGAAGATATTCAAGACTGTGAAGTTTAAAACCCTGAGAGAAGTGATCAAGACTAATAGTAGAATTATAGCCCTGGAACTGAGGGGAACAGATATTGGCTTGTTAAGGATCTGCTTGGCAGAATCCTGTAGAAGACTGCCCAGAAGGGCAAAGAGGCCCAGGAGAACTTCTTGATAGTCAAACTGACCTCCTGACTCATGAGAACTGTCTGTTTCAACTTGCAGAGAGTCACAGTCATGGCAGAAGGCCAGCACTGATGAATAAAGAGCTCCTGACTGAGCTCAAATACAAAAAGAAAGTATGCAGAAGGTAGAAGTAGGGATGAGCTACCAAGGAGTAAAACAGAGACAACTCCTAAGCATATAGAATTGGAGTAAGGAAAGAAAAATCTCAGATTTTAGCTCACATAGGATGTGAAGGACAGTGTGGGTTTCTATAATACACTGTAAGCAAATGGGAAGATAAGGAAAATGTAGTCCCACTGCTCTTTGGAGTCAGACACTCAGTAACAAAATATAAGACGTTCAATGTGGAGTTTCTTCCTTATTTTTACTGGTAAGTTTGGGCCTANAATACACTGTGAGAAAATGTAGATAAGGAAAATGTTGGAGTCAGACACTCAGTGACAAAATATAAGATGTTCAATGTGGAGTTTTTTCCTTGTTTTTACTGGTAAGTTTGGGCCTAGGATCCTTAGGATTAAAGGTAGAATCTGTGAGAGCAAAGCATTTAATCACAATAAAGAAAGAAAAAGCTAGAAATTATTTGAAGAAATTTCACAAAAAAGAAGTGCATAAGACCAGATGGGATATACCTGAGGGTGTAGATGAAGCTGATCATCACCAATTGCAAGACCACTCTCAATTGACTTTGAAATGTCATGGCAATCAGAGCAGGCTCCTGATGACTGCTTGTAGATCTTATGTCTATCTTCAACAGTCAAAAAAGAGGATCCAGGGAACTGCAGACTGGACAGCTTCAGCCAGAAAGACTATGAAATAAATCCTCTATGAAGCCAGAGGTATATAGAAATGGTAAGGTACATGAAAAGTCACAATCCAGTACATGAACAATTGTGGACTATGAACATGATCTAACAAGGACGANGGCTGGTGCTGAAGCAGGATTTTGTATTTTAGGAGTGTGGAATAATTTCTGAAAAGTAAGGACTTCTAGGGACAAAAAGGCACGAGGAAGTGGCAAAGTGGGTCAAGACTGTTTTTTTTCTTTGCCAACAGACCTGCTAACCTAGTGAGGAGGGGTTTAAACTAGATTCATTTGAGAATGGTAATGGTAATCCAAGAGACATGGAGACAAAAGAAGGTACTCCCCAGAGCTCAGCATAATACAGAAAGTTCTCCTGGTCCTTCTTTTAAAGCTTTATGCCTTTATTACTATGAAATATGACTGTATGCAAAGTCATGAACCTTGGGAAACAACAAAAACTTAGAAGTCTGTGCACTGTTGCAGAGTTATTACCTTACTGAGATTAAAAAGAGATGATGGAACAACACTATCCGCTGGACTCAGGTTGCACAAGGAGAGGCTTAGATTGGATTTTGGGAAAAAATCCTCACAAGAAAGAGTTATAAAGAGTTAAAGCAGTCTGCCCAGGGAAACAGTTGAGTCATCATCCCAAGAGTTATATAACAAAAGTGCAAACGTGTCACTTGGGTAATGGTTTAGTGGTAGATGTGAGAGTGCTGGGTTAACAGTTGGACTTGATGATCTTAAAGGTTTTTCCCAAACGAAATAATTCTATAATTCCATGAATGTAGGTTTCTGTAGTTTGATTCAGGCTTTTTAGGAAAAATAGAGAATGTAAGATGGAACAGTTACCCTCTAGGCAAATGATGGGTTTGAATGTGTGCAAGCAAGTGAAGAGTCAGCTGAGATTTTATTGCTAAGGTTCTCAAAAGCAGATGAAAACAACAGACATCATGGTAAGTGTTATGGATTGAGAGGGAAGTAGACATACCGCATTACAACTGAAGCCTCATAATTACAGGCACTGGAACTGGTGGAAGACTTTAACTACACTGCTAATGTCTGAAAGGGCAAGTTGGTAATGTGATTCAGATTTCTGGAGTACATTGATTAAACAGGTGATCAACGAGCCAACTGTTCCCTCCTGGTTACTGTGAATTAGAAAGAACAGTCAGACCTCTGAAGGCTGAATTCAGCATTGGCAGAAGATATTCAAGACTGTGAAGTTTAAAACCCTGAGAGAAGTGATCAAGACTAATAGTAAAATTATAGCCCTGGAACTGAGGGGAACAGATATTGGCTTGTTAAGGATCTGCTTGGCAGAATCCTGTAGAAGACTGCCCAGAAGGGCAAAGAGGCCCAGGAGAACTTCTTGATAGTCAAACTGACCTCCTGACTCATGAGAACTGTCTGTTTCAACTTGCAGAGAGTCACAGTCATGGCAGCAGGCCAGCACTGATGAATAAAGAGGTCCTGACTGAGCTCAAATACAAAAAGCAAGTATGCAAAAGGTAGAAGTAGGGATGAGCTACCAAGGAGTAAAACAGAGACAACTCCTAAGCATATAGAATTGGAGTAAGGAAAGAAAAATCTCAGATTTTAGCTCACATAGGATGTGAAGGACAGTGTGGGTTTCTATAATACACTGTAAGCAAATGGGAAGATAAGGAAAATGTAGTCCCACTGCTCTTTGGAGTCAGACACTCAGTAACAAAATATAAGACGTTCAATGTGGAGTTTCTTCCTTATTTTTACTGGTAAGTTTGGGCCTAGGATCCTTAGGATTAAAGGTAGAATCTGTGAGAGCAAAGCATTTAATCACAATAAAGAAAGAAAAAGCTAGAAATTATTTGAAGAAATTTCACAAAAAAGAAGTGCATAAGACCAGATGGGATATACCTGAGGGTGTAGATGAAGCTGATCATCACCAATTGCAAGACCACTCTCAATTGACTTTGAAAGGTCAAGGCAATCAGAGCAGGCTCCTGATGACTGCTTGTAGATCTCATGTCTATCTTCAACAGTCAAAAAAGAGGATCCAGGGAACTGCAGACTGGACAGCTTCAGCCAGAAAGACTATGAAATAAATCCTCTATGAAGCCAGAGGTATATAGAAATGGTAAGGTACATGAAAAGTCACAATCCAGTACATGAACAATTGTGGACTATGAACATGATCTAACAAGGACGAGTTGTGTCTGAATAACCTCATAGTTTTGATACAGCTAGTTGGTGGAAACAACAGCTAGAGGAAAACCAGCTCCTGTGGATAACTGAAGCCAGTTATGGCAGTCTTCCTTGGTTGGTACCAGAGTCAACATCACCAGTATCTTTATTCAATTTAAATTAAAGCTTTGAAATATATTTATACATTTGAATGAAGACACAAAACAAATAAATATGTACACATTAAATATATATAGCAACTTGAAAAACATAAGTATCACTAGAATGCTCTGCTGCTCATACAATGTCACTCTTACTTGCAGCTCCACAATCTGTGGTAGCTGAATAAGCTTTGCCAACAAAAAAATCTTTCATCTTAGGTTAGCTCTGTTAGTTGAATTTTATTTAGCCATTACAGTATCAGTTAGAGGCATTCATTATTCCAGTTCCTAAAAATGTAATTGAATTAACCTAAATTTAGTGAAAACTGTCTTATAATTTGATGTTTTAAACCACTCCAATTTACAAAGAAGTCCCCAAAAATGAAATTTAACACCAGCAGATTTTTCCACCATGTGAAGAGACTGAGGAGTCAGGATTCCATTTCTCCCCTCACTTTTGCTAAGACTCTGATATTAATGCTGCCTGTACTCTCTAATTAGATATGTTCTCACCCTCGGATGGAGTGCTCAGCAACATGATCTAGTAAAATGCATCCCTGACCATGGCAAAGGATGGACTAATTAGGACTAAACCCTAATTAGATGACTTTTAAGGCCCCTTCTAACCCAAGCCATTCTATGATTCCATGTTTCTATGGAATTTATTGGCTATTGATAGTAGTGGTTACAATTATTAATATGAAATGTAGCTTTTCCATATAAATATTTATATACACCTATCATCTATTAAAAACTTATTGTAGCTGTGCCAGAATACTGTAGAAGAAACATATGAACAATATTTTTTAAAGACCAGACAATAAAACTATCATATTCAAGTATAGAAGAAATTTCTGATGGAGTAAAAAATCAGGATTAAGTATATTAACTAAAATTCTGATCATTTCTGAATGCACTGAGTCATTAATACCTACAAATGTGAAACAGTGCAGAAGTTTATAGAAGACAAACTCACCAGTCAGTTTTAGGAGTCTCACTTGTAGCTTCATTCAGAAGTTATTAATTACTTCCCATTTCAAATGTCATTCCTTTTGAAATCAAGGCTGAACAATCTTGTATCCAATCTTTTATACAATCTTTTATTTCTATAATGGAAAATCAGGGGCAACTGTCAAGCCACTTTTAGAGTAACTAAAGTGGTAGTTATAAAGATAACTGCCTGTTTATCTATCTGCAGGAGATTAATTACTCTTCTGAACTTTTTAATCTTTTTATGTATCTCATTAACAGGCACTCAGATCCTACATCTAAGAAGGAACATCAGGTAATTTAATTTGCCTCTTGCATAGAATAAACTATATTGTGTGACCAATTTATTTTGTCATTGAATCTTTTTATATGTGCTTGGATAAAACATTTCTTTCTGAAAGGAAGCAAACTGACTTGAAAACACCAAAAATCCTCTACTTTCTCTCATCATTTGCTATAATGACCAGTCCCTCACCCTGCTAAAAAAAAAGTTTTGTACCTCACAATGAGATTGAGCATTATAAGAATGTTATATCTATTCCTCTTCATGCATTTGATCTTCTCTTACTCTCCCTGGGAAAAACTTAATTAATATTGCAAAAATGTGAAGGTCAAACTTTCATTTATAAATGATATTTAAAAGCCAGAGTAATTGGCAGCATCTTGCAGAGTGCCAGGTGGACCTCCTTTTGCGTTATCTAGAGAAGAAAATTTCATCCCACATACTTCAATCACTGACATAAGGGTTTCTCTGTATTAGTTTTAGTTCTGTAACCTACTTTACATCTTCCAGGCTGTAAAATATCATGCAAATAATAGATTTTTTCTGGTTTACTTACTAAACTTTCAATAGGCTGCATGTCACTATCTGTAAAAGAAAAAATCTGATTGGAAGATGAAAACTCACTTAGATTGCAATGATGATATTAAAATAATTAGAGTTTGAGAGTTTTGTCACTACATAATGCAGTTTCACCATGAAAGGAAGCTTCTACTTCTTTTTTAATGTACATATCCCCTTTGGTAAAACTGTACCACTTCACATCTATTATGCAACCAGGGACAGAGTCCTGGCTGGCATTTTCTTCTGCGCCTGCAGAGAAGTCAGCCAGCAGAATAGCCAGGGTAAGATTGCTTTTCATTAGCTGCATTTTGCATGCCTTTATGGGCAGTTCTCTTCCCACCCAATGATATGTGTTTGTTTTTAAATTTTCTTTAAAAGGCAAAGACCCACAGGTTTTTGTTGAGTTAATCCATTAGGAAATGGCATCTTAAGGCTTAACTTTGAACTTGTAAAATTGCTCATAATGTAGAAAAGCAAGTGCAAATTGACATCTATATGCTTTTATTCTGTTCATCTGCAATATTAATAACTTCATACTTTCCAAAAAGTCATTTTTGTGTATTGTTCCTAAAACATCATTCTCTTGAGTCATGGGCTCCCAATAAATGTCACCTCTTCTTGAAACACCTGCCACTGAGAACATGTTCAAGCTGTTATGCTGCTTCTAGCCTGCAACGATGTTTATTGTAACCTGCTTCATCTTCCTCTTTAGGAATTACACCTTTTCTTCTTCATAGAACTTTTCATTGATATCCCTTTAATAAAGATCAAATTTGTTTTAGATACCTGCAACTAGGTCTAGATCACTAGATTTATAAATGAATTTAACTGATCAAATTATATGCCAAAATAGATACAGAAAAACTACCTTCTCCTTTTTGCTAGATGATAATATACTGGTGACTGAAATAGGGGTTTTTTTTGAGGAGGGGGAAGGTAGACTTTAAGTAAAATACTGTGATGTTTCAAACAAATTTAATGTTTCAAACAAAGTAAAAGTAAATATTGCAGCATAAACTCTCTGGATTAGCTTGTATCAAAAGGTATGTTTGGCTTCTGAGACAGATGACATTAACAAATTGTTTTCTTGTCTTGTTTGCTTTGAAAAGAGAATCACTGTAAAAAAAGCATAACAAAATAAAACCTGATCAAAGACATAGATAAAAAGTGAAAATGCGCAGACAGGGATTTCTACACCCACCTGCAGGTATTGCATCATGTGAAAGACTGGACCTTCACAAGTGTGTTAACATCTGAAAATTCTTCACTCAACTTCAGAAAAAATGCATCATTAGAAAAATCTGCTAAGTTCTCTCCTTTAATAGTAAATGTTACCAGTAAAACGGTGAGTAAATTGCCAGCTAGCTGATAGCTCATTACAAATCAGCACAGTGATATGCATGTGAGGTTACAAAACCATAAACACCACTCTGCATATGATCTATTTCCTTCTCCCTTACTTCATTCCCTCTGTTCCTTCTTCCTTCCTTCATACCTTCTCCTCCATTTAAATGAAAGGTTTCTGAGTTTTAAGGAATAATAATACACTTAATGACGTCAGTAAATCAGAATCTTTGCGAACCCCTATATTTCTATCACAAATGCTAACATGCCTAATGTCAGCTTTTGATAGATGTTGACAAAGAGCACAATATAGTAGGTGTGCCCTTGGTAGGGGCTGAGATAGCAGAATCAGTAGTGACATTTTTTAATTACTGAGATTTTGAATGATTGCTGTCATACTCACTTTCCAAAAATCCCAACAAACAAAAGGCTGCTCACAATACTGTATGAGGACAGTGTACCCAAAGGATAGAAACTTAGCCAAAACATTTGATTTATTATTAGTAAAGTTTCAGGCTGTTTGTTAGGTTTTTTCTGTATCCACTTTCCATCTAGATTGCATGAAAAAATTATGAAAATACAGAGAATTTTGCTGAAGCCCACAAAGAAATCAGGTTTTAAAAAAGGATTTTACTTTGTCTTATCTAGTTACACTTAGCACCTGCTCAGTGTTTTTAAGGGTCAGGAACACACCTCTTCTCCTGAAAGTAGCTAATTTATTAGCTCACTGGCTTCAGTTCCAGGTGCTAAAGCTGGATGGATTTAAAGTGTCTGCTCAGTTCTGTTCCATGATTGACCTCTTCATCTTTACAGTAGTTGGAAATGAGGTGTGGGAGGTGAATAAGTGTTTTGCTTATGTAACTAATTTATATATNATTTTTATATATATTATATATATATATATATATATATATATATATATATATATGTATGTATAACATGGGATTGATTTGTATGAATCGTTACCTTTTAAACAGTACATTTGGATATTTAAGGCAAAATACATAAATATTAAGCTATGCCTGTGAGGCTTCTGCACTAATAACTTGCTTCCAAAAGCTGCCACAATGACCACAAAAAGCTAATAGTTTTTTTTGAGAAAATTTAACAATACTATTTTGTACATCTAATGCATGACCTATGTAGTTGTGTATGTGTGTATATGGATACACGGCAATAATATTTTGGAGAATGAGTTACTGAAATTTGCTGATGTACTGTGCACTCTGTTTTTAGCGTTATCTGATTTAGGTTAGTGAGAAAGTTGAAGTAAAAATGCACTGAATTCCACTGAAATGCATTGCTTTGTCTCAGACCTGGTATGGTTCAGCTTCATGCAATTATACATCGGGTTCTACTGATAATTTTCTTTCTGTCTTTGGACTTTGGTGATTAATGCTTTTTGTACTTCAATGCATACATAAAAAATAAAAGAAGACCCAAACTAACAGAATAGCTAGATGTTTGTCCTAACTATGCTGAGTTGGGGTTCAAGTGGCTTATATGAAAATTATATCAGAGAAGACACTCTGAAAAGAATCCATCCTTTCTATGGCTACTTGTTCACAACCAAATTTGTCCTGAATTTTCTTTCTTTTAAATATCTTCTTTTTAAAGCACAAATTAACTAACACATTAAGAAAAAAACAAAAAACCTTTATGTCATTAAATCATACAAAAAGTGGGTAACTTTCCTGAAAAAATCAGAAGGCTCTAGAGTTAAATCAGTTAGTCAAAGTCACCTCAAAATACTTCTCTATTTTTTGTTTCCAAAATGTTCTCTGACTTTTCTTCTTCATCCAGGTATTGTGCAGTGATGTACCAGAATAGCACAGTATGTGCAGATAGCAAGAGTTTGTGCTAAGTGCTACCTTTCTCAGTATTTTTAGCAGCCTTAAACAAGATTCTTCAAGTGGTGTCTGTGTAACCAAAATCAAAAAGAACACTCGATAAATTTAAAGGTATTAAATCAGGCAAATAGATTTACAAAGAACTGGAGCCAGTGGGTTGGCTCATTTTATATGAGATGTCTGAATTATGTTGACAATCTAATAATGTGCTTGAGTAGCTAAAGGCTGATACAGGCCTGCAGGAGCCAGTAATGTGCCTGTAACATCTTATAACATTAAAGACATCATGGAGATAAATGAGACTAATGTAGTCTGAAAATGAACACCTTCCTTTGGTTTAAAAAATAAGTTAGCTATAAAAATAAATATTGTGCATTTACCATTTATATCTAGAGTCTCGCATGCAATTTATACCTATTTCTGAATGTAAGTTACTGAGATTACAGTAAAATATTCATGGTTTCTTCACAAAGCAAAAAATATAATTAGCAGAGGTGGAAAGCACCATTTTCTCTTGTTATCCAACCATAGCTTTACTTTAACCAAAATCATAAAAGTGACATTATACGGCAGAAGTAATGAAGTGTGGGTGGAAAATCAGCTGAGTTGACATGCAAAATGAGACACTTCAGGACTGTCTGTGCTTGTAAATGAAATGCAGTCAAAATATTGCTCTATGTGGAATCTCATAAAGAAACGGAAAAACTTATTTTATCCAATGTGGGGCTGTAACATTTATTAAACTAGAACAATTATTATTAAATATTGCCTTTTTTTCTCGTTTTCCTGTCAGTAGAGGGGTTTAATTCCCAAAAAATGTTTGCTACAAATAAGTCACAGATTTCTTTATGACATGACAATTTTTTTATTATGATTTCCACCAAGAAAGCATATAACTTTCATTTTGTCAGGATTTTGGATGAATGCTAGAAACTAGCTAATAAGTTAAAAATTATTAACATTGTGTCATTTACCCCTTTAAATATGATATCTCATCACAAGTAATATTTGTTTTCAGAGCCTCATGCCAGCTACTGAGCTATTATGCCTCATTAGCAAAAAATAACAGGAAGGAGACATTAATTAAAGAAGCATAAAATACAGAAGCAGAGCTTGACAATTATCACCTGTTCAGGAAAAGCAGTCCTGAACATACACACAATCCCAGAACCATAGAAGTGCTGAGGCTAGGAAATATCTCCAGAGATCACCTAGTCCAACCCCTCTGTTCAGAATAAGGTCAGTCATCCACAGGAGGCCATTCAGGGCTCATGTCCAGTTGGGCTGTGAATATCTTTTAGGATGGAGACTCCACAACCTGTCTAGTTGCTCCAGTGTTTGACCACCATCACAGCAAAAAAGGTTGGTTTGGTGTTTCTATTCTTCTTATGTTTAAACAAAATTTCTTGTATTTAAGTTACTGTCTGTCATCTCTCGTCCTGTAATTGAATAACACAAAAAGAATCTGGTGACATTTTCTTCATTCCCTGTAAGCTCCACTGATAACATGCTATTTTTCATACTTATATTTCTTCATATTTCAGCAGCAATCATATTGAGGCACAAAGACAGATCAGGAAAACAGGGGGAAAGAATTATTCAGATTAAAAATAAAGAATACTGAGTGTCAAATACTGTCTGAAGTTAAACAGCCTCTCCTTTTCTTATTAGCATTTTTACCCTGCAATATTCCTTGGAAATGTGACAGGCTAAGGAAGAAAAAAACTCCTCTGGTTCCCTTTCCATTAGTTACTCCTGCATATTGTGTTGTTTTAAAAGCTGTCCCAATGAAGGCAGGAAGTACCAGGCCTTGGTCAACCCATGTGGCAAGTCAGCTTCCCACTACCTAACATTGAACTGTACATGATTTCCATTGGGTACACTAATATACAAATTACATTTGAAATGCTTTGTGTGTGTGTGTGTGTTTAATTATTAACATGTGCAGGAGTGGAGCCATTATGACATTCATATTTGCTGTTCTTGTAAAAAATATAAAATCATTGGGCTGAAATGAATGCTAAGGAAAGAAATATTGAGATAGGCAGCACTGGAAAGGCAGTTATTTCTGTTGAAGTTCATAGTTATCTTACATATTGTGTTTTATTGCTATAGAACAAAATAAAGAAGAAGGAAAGAATAAAAGAGTTAAAACACACATAGAAAGATCCATCAACAAAGACCAAAAGTGTGTGAACTTTATCAGTATGATGAGGAAGTATAAGCAGGACATATTCTTGACTATTCATCTAGGGGAAAGGGAATAACACACTGGTATACCAACATGTTCCTTTTCCAGCAGCCTGAAGAAAAGCCATAAACGAAGGAAATTTTGTTGCATTTAAAAGTAACAGATTTTCTAGTAAAAGAAATGCAGTTTGCTTGCCTGAATAGAAGATTTTTTTAAAAAAGTTATCATATCCTCCTCCCACATTTGAGTCAGATTGTATTTCTTGTTCCAGTACTGAACTGTACAACTTAAACTTGTTCATCACTTCTGTGATGAAGCAATCTACCAAAATTACGGCTGTTCTGGGGATAAACTCCGAGTAGAGGTTAATGTTACTGTTGTAAAATACATGGCCTTGAACTCTATACTACTGAACTTTCACTCCATCTTTTTTGTATTTTCAATAATTTCTGTTTTATCAATTATCACACAATACATATCTCCAATTACATTGTTAGCACATGTATATTTTAGGCATCTATCTCACTGATATTTAAAATATTGAAAGTGTTCTTGTTAAACACAAATTTCTTTGAAACTGCTTGAAATCTTTCTGCATCTTTCCTTTTCCAGAATATCCCAGAAACACTGAAGTTTTTCTATAATCACTTCTCCATCCTTTCTATAATGCTTCTGCTAAATCAGAGCTTCTCCAGCTTCACTTCCCTTGTGACACCCTCTTATTTGAATCTATGCAAATTTGGAGAGAATATTTCCCTCCTATTACATTCAGAATTTTTTTTACTAGTAACCTGCCTTCTGGAATGTGCATCTTTAGAAGCTGAAGTCTACCATAATAAGGGGGTTCTCAGGGCTATTAGTATTTCTCATAATATTTCAGTTTTCTGTCACAAATAGAAGTTTATAGAATATTTTTTCAACTATATTTCTTTACTATTCTTCCCTAAAGAGATTTAAAACTGCCTTTTGTTTTATTCATGCTAACTGCTTCGGTTTTATTAATGCCTAGATGTCATAGAATCCTAGTATTTTTACCTTCACTTTTGTCTTCTCTGAAAGGATATATATATATTGTTACTCTATTTCATTACTGGTTTTGCTGGGTTTTTGTTTTCTTTTGGGTTTTGTTTTTGTGGGTTGGTTTTTTGGGTTTTTTCTTTCTATTCTTCTGCTACCTCCTTAAATGTCTGAATGTGACATTTCCAGTTTGTAATTCAGATTTCAATATTTTGTCATCTGGGACACAGATGGAAGACATAATTTAGATGCTGTTCCCTTTTCCTAAGTGATTAAGATCTTAAGCCACTAAAATATTAAATTCCCTGCCCACACCTCCCTTTTTTGCTATGCTTTATTTGAAGTCTGGTTAGTTGATAGCTTTGAATGGATCTTGAAAGTTTGTAAGGCACAGTGTTCTGGTGAATATAACAGGGCAATTGTTTTACAGGATTACAGGTCAGCTCTCTAAAAAGTAGGAATATATTTGTTGATTTCTCCCTTGAAGTTAAACCCAATGAATGAGAATATGACCACAGATAAAGGATAACTTACCTTTCAATCTACTTTATTGTTTTTTTCATATATTTCAAATTTCATGGGGGCAGAGTGGACCTGCACACCTTGACAAAGATCATGCAATATGAACTCTTATCAAAATCTGTATCCTAAAAATACTTGAGCTTTTATGCAATACTCTAAGCAATACAATTTTCAAACACGTCATGTAAGGAAGATGATAATTTTAGTCCCAGTATTGTATTAGTTTGAAATGTATGTAATGCCAGTTTGTATCTCGCCTTTATAGAAGCAGTTAAGTTCCTTCTGTGTACACAAAATCACATTAAAGTAGCTTTGATAGAGGGTTATAAGAATATATATATTTAGATTACTACATTAATAAAATAATTTTGGTATCAGTAGTAGTGACAGAGTTTTCCAAAAGAAAGCACATCATAATATACTTCAGAAAATCAACCAGGCCTAATTTTCTTTTTGATTATTTAGGGGATTAATTTCCCATACTTTCGTACATTGATAAAGCTTAGTATAAATTTCTCAGTTGAAAATTACAACGCAGTCAGGTACAGATCCAGAGGCCTTAAAATCTTTCTATTTTAAAATGAGTTTCCTACCCCACACCTCATACTGGAATTACCCCTTCAGAAGAATCCAGTCTTGAGATGACAGGGCTTTACTTGGACTTCAGAACCTTGAAAACAAAAATTTTGTTGCATTTCAGTTGTTTCCCTGTAAAATAGATAAAACTGGGTGCAAACAATAAAATTATTTGATGAAGCAACATGCCAGATTAGCAAATTTTATTTTATTACTGTTCTGTGTGCTGAAATCAAATCCTGGAGTGTAAAACTGTCAAAGAATAGTGACGTTCAGGGATTTCTACCAGTTTCTACCAGCTTAAAATCTGGCTTGAATGAAGCTATGCCTTCTTGTTCATATAATGGCATCTTTGGATCATATTATGCTTCAAATAAAGGCTGCTTAACTTTTTCAACCTGCATGTATTTTGTTTTTACTACAAATTTTAAGATAAACAAAATAGAGGTAAAATTTCTGAGGCCAAAGGGACTGAATATATTTGCCTCATCACAATTTGCACGTTGTTGATGTATGTTCCCAAAATACAGCTACTTGTTAACATCAGAAAACTGTAGGTGAAAGGCACTTTTTTTCCCGTTTTTTAAAGCCTAAATGATGCAGATGTGTTTGATTGGGCAGCATGTGGGCTGGTGTTGAAATTGGGATGTGTTGGCCTTTCTCTGACTCTGCCTGCTTACAGAATCTACTTTTGTCTAAGCTGTCACTCCAATGATGAAGAGGATGTTGTAGACTCCCTATCTTCTCCAATTCCCATAGCAGCAGCACTGTGAAATCCCTGCCAAGCAAGAACAGCTGTGCTGCTAGAAGATGCATAAACAAACTTCTGAGTAAGACTGCTGTCTTCCATTCAAATTGAAGGGAAGCTGAATGGCAGAACAGCATGGCAGTGCTCATCCTGAAGTGGCAAAGGAAGGTGAAGCATGATTAAATAAAACATGCTTAACATCAGACTCATTCAGCCACCTTTCTACCTCAGCAAGACATCGTGTTTTGCAGTCACTGTGGCAGAGATATTAAACTGGTTAATCCATATTGTTTGCATCTGGTATCTGAGCAGAGAGGATTTCCTCAGGAACAGTTTTTCAGTTTCTTCACTGATCACTTAGCTGTGATCTAGTCTGAACTCAAAGCTCTCTTGGCAGGCAGAATCATCCCTGGAGGTACAAGCATGACTCTTTCCTCTGGTGATGTCTTTCTGGTTGGAGGTAATGGCAAGTATTCAGACCAGGGCTTATGTGGCAGAGCTGGGACCTTCTTTGTAGAGCAGAGGCCATCTGAGCTCCAGCATATCCACTTCTGAGTATTTTAATCATATTAAATCTTTCTCTGGAACAAAACAATCAATTTACTATCTGTATCATTGTCTTATGCAGAGACAATATTCTGGCATTGAGGGTGAGAGACCCCTCTGGAGCAGAGAGGTAGATAGCTATTAACTTATAAGGCTTATAAGGAAAAATGTAAGTAATCTTGGCGGGGGGGTGTGGGGGTAGGGGTAAGGGTCGGGGAGGAGCAGGGGAAGAAAGTGGAAAAGGAAGGCAGAGAGACAAACATGCGAGACTTTGTATCAGAACTCCTCTGTACTGCTCCTGTAATTTGCTGCTCCTGCTGTGGTGCAACTGCAGGTAAAAGATGCTTTTTGATGAGGTAATTGGGTTCAGAGAACACAAAGTCATGAACACACAATTATTTCTTGTGTTTCTTTTATCTGCCTACACCCCTAGAAAAAAAAGGCATCTGTCTTAAATGTGCCATTATACATTAATTGTGCATTTTGAATGTCCCCGTGGTGCTGCTGCTGCAGACACTGAATCTTCCTGACCACAGGCAAACAAGAAACATTTCCTCTGGAAGGATGTGGAGCACCAGTGGGAAGTCTTTACAGCTATGTAGATTAAAAGAAGTTGTAGATTAAACACAGTGAGGGCTCAAACTAAGCAGAAGAGACTGGTTCCTCTCATCCTGTACTGAAGTACCAAAGACTGCTCCTGGGCCCACATTGACTGCTCTCTGGCTCTCAAACCCTGGGACATGCAGCTTTTATGAGGACTTGCAATTGTCTTTTGGGGACTGGAGTGAACATCCAAATACAAGCATCTCAAAAAGCTGAATTCATATGTGGTCCTTCCATTGTCAAGTGCGGTTTTGTCATTAAGGTTCTCCTTGAAAAAAAAAAACTTAATACTTTGCTTTCCTAGCCACACTCTGTTAAGCCTTAAAAAGCAATAGCACATTTACTCATTTTAGCTGTTTTTAAACCAAAACAGAGCAGTTCTACATTGTCAATAACATGAATGGCCAAAGTGCATTACCCCAAATCAAGTTTTGATTTCTTTGCCCTCTAACAAATCACATGGTTTTATGAGTATTTTAGTTCTTTGATTTTAAAACTTTTCTAAAGCTATATCTTTACTGTTCATGTAACACAGTTTTTAAAAAGAATCTTTGTGGCTTTGTGACCATGTCAAAACCTGGTGTACAAGCAGGGGAGATTACTTAGAGACTAGTATTATCCTCAGAAAATATCTTTCATTGACTGAAACATGTAATCACCAAAAAAGATTTCTGGGTTATACCTTTTCATCATGCTGTGAAAGTATGTTTCAGGAAGAAATAAATACAAAAGCAAGTAGGAAGGGAAGAACTCTGTATATGCTGAATAGTTTTTCCATCATTATTCTGATGAGCATGGAGTCCATCCAAAAGGATTTTTGAAGGTTCTGCTGCTAAAGAGCTGTGTGATGCAATGTAACAGTGTAAACTACTTTCATCCCTCAGCCTATAACAAATAAATGGTTATGAGATTAATGATGTCTCTTCCCCATGGAAGAATGTGGACCTCCAAAGTGAAGTTGTTTCATTTTGCAAAGGAAAATAGGATGGGATGTATATGTTTTTTTCCCAAGGGAGAAACAGGATTGCTACTGCAAATTCAGGAACATGGAGTCTGAAATTATCTTAAAATGGCAAAATTCTTACTTTTCAACATGCTGTGAAAGTATTTTCTCTGAAATTCTCCATGTCAGGCAGTATCACTTGTAATGATGGATGACTTCACTCAAAGGGTGTGTCCTAGGGTGACTGTATGATGCTTCTATCCCTAAATCATCTGTTCTGTCTGAGTTAGATATTGTGTTCTGTAGCTTTAAGACTGGTTCCTAGAGCGAAGGGGGAGAAAAAGCGAAGTGCGGAGTTTGGAGTTTGTTTTGAGAGAAGCAGCTCCTCCTCCACATTCCAGCTCCTGGACTGTTCGTCTGAAGCGGCAGGTCAGAGATCTCTCCTTTGCTTTTAGTTAGTTTTAGCTAGCTAGGGCAGAGAAGTTCCCTGGACTGTTTTTTTTTATCTCCTTTTTCTTGGGACTGCTTAAACCTGCTCTTGGACTGAAAGATCTACGAGAGTGAGAGCACCGGGAGAGCACCAGGTCCAGGCCGGCATCTTCCAGTGCCAGAGAGAACTGATAAAAGCTGAGCGAGCCGGGCTCCCACAGCAAGGACTCTCTCTCAATTTTGCCAGGTTTTATTGTTTCATATTATTAATTTCTAGGTTTGTAAGCACTT
>VWYE01024881.1:59872-147700 GCA_013398995.1 Alaudala cheleensis
AGGAAGGAAGGAAGGAAGGAAGGAAGGAAGGAAGGAAGGAAGGAAGGAAGGAAGGAAGGAAGGAAGGAAGGAAGGAAGGAAGGAAGGAAGGAAGGAAGGAAGGAAGGAAGGAAGGAAGGAAGGAAGGAAGGAAGGAAGGAAGGAAGGAAGGAAGGAAGGAAGGAAGGAAGGAAGGAAGGAAGGAAGGAAGGAAGGAAGGAAGGAAGGAAGGAAGGAAGGAAGGAAGGAAGGAAGGAAGGAAGGAAGGAAGGAAGGAAGGAAGGAAGGAAGGAAGGAAGGAAGGAAGGAAGGAAGGAAGGAAGGAAGGAAGGAAGGAAGGAAGGAAGGAAGGAAGGAAGGAAGGAAGGAAGGAAGGAAGGAAGGAAGGAAGGAAGGAAGGAAGGAAGGAAGGAAGGAAGGAAGGAAGGAAGGAAGGAAGGAAGGAAGGAAGGAAGGAAGGA
The DNA here is from genome assembly GCA_013398995.1 of Alaudala cheleensis. Taxonomy (NCBI): domain Eukaryota; kingdom Metazoa; phylum Chordata; class Aves; order Passeriformes; family Alaudidae; genus Alaudala; species Alaudala cheleensis. The sequence goes on from VWYE01024881.1 coordinate 60,313, forward strand.
AGGAAGGAAGGAAGGAAGGAAGGAAGGAAGGAAGGAAGGAAGGAAGGAAGGAAGGAAGGAAGGAAGGAAGGAAGGAAGGAAGGAAGGAAGGAAGGAAGGAAGGAAGGAAGGAAGGAAGGAAGGAAGGAAGGAAGGAAGGAAGGAAGGAAGGAAGGAAGGAAGGAAGGAAGGAAGGAAGGAAGGAAGGAAGGAAGGAAGGAAGGAAGGAAGGAAGGAAGGAAGGAAGGAAGGAAGGAAGGAAGGAAGGAAGGAAGGAAGGAAGGAAGGAAGGAAGGAAGGAAGGAAGGAAGGAAGGAAGGAAGGAAGGAAAAGAAATATGGATGTCTCATTGCTTCACTCCATGTGTTCTTGTTGGTGAGGGTTCCCTGCTGCCCCCACCACAGTGCCACATGCCACCACGCACCAAAGGATATAGAATCCTGTGGATTAATATATGCTTTGGGCCAGGTGGGAAGGCCCAGGTGCCTCCCTTGCAGGTGCCAGTTTAACACTGTCCCTTGCAACACTTAGGGTCTGTTGCATCATCTGCAGTGCTCTGGTGCAGGGTCTGGGAGCCCCTTTGGGGAGGCCGTTGATGGGCCAGGACACCCACTTCTCCTGTGGATAAAGCTTTTTCCCCCGTGAAAAGTCTCTCAGCTGAGCTCTGTTCCGTTGCACATCAGAGGATGGGCATTCACTGCCTCTCACCAGAGGCTTCTCAACACACACCCAAAGCCTCTCTCCCCGCAGCTTTTGCTGCAAGGGTCTGTGTTAACCTGGTTGCTGATAGCCCTGGGGCTGTGGTCTGCACTTGGAAGGTATTGAGCTTGATCTCTGTGTGTTTTCTTTTCTCCAAGCCCTGAGCTGTTACTTTACCTTATTTCCATCAGGGAGCACTTCAGGGCCCCAGTCAGAAGGCCTATTGAGGGTGTTGTCCTCTTCTCTGCAGCTTTTGTAATACGAAGTTTTCAAAGTTCTTCATGAAAATGTTTAAGTCACAAACTAATATTTCAGTCTCTGACACAAGGCAGAAAAAATTAATCAAAACAAAACTCATGAGATAAATAACAGCTCTTTACTTTCACAGAAGCTTCCAAAGATTACCTTCTGAGCTGTGTGTAACAAATGCCTGCGAGAAGCAGAAGCTGACAGTTACCAAAGACCTTTAATTTATTCTTTTCATCTGATATGTACAAGTAAATTGTAATGCCTGTATTTGTATAAAATATCTCTTCATTTTGGAGCAATTTTCACTTTCCATATAGAATGCATAACAAATAAAATCAATCACTTTAACAAGCAAAAAATAATGATTTAAAAGCAATTTGGTCACAAGAATTAATAAATTAGTTTAAGTTATGAAAAGAGTGAAAAAGGAAGCCTCAAGTAAAACAAATAATCAAACTGTGATGAAAATAATGGGAAATGTACCGATAGCTTTCTAATAGCCCACAGTTATATGGCATTCAAAGTTCAAACAATCTTTCTGCCATAAAAATAAACAGGGAGGACAAAAGGAGAAGTCTCTGTTTGGTTTTGTTTTTTGGTGGGTGCTTTTTTGTTTGGTTGGTTTTTTTAGGGGGGTGGTTTCTTTGTTTGGTTTCTTGGGATTTTTTGTTTGTTTTATTGTGGGTTTTTGTTTGTTTTGGTTTTTTTCCTTTTGCTTGATTTTGTTTCTTTTTACATTAGTCTGGGATCTTTTATGGTCTGTAAAATCTTCCAAACACCATTTAATTTTCTGTGAAGGGAATAGTTTTTCTCTCCTTTTTCTATGAAGGCATATTTACAGAGGGGACATATCTTTAATGAATGGTTAAGATGGAAGGAGAAAATACAGTTCCCAAGATATTTAGTCTAAAACTAGTTAAATTGGTCTTTCATTTGGAGAAAGCTGTACAGATTTATTGATTTTAGCAGTGTTAAACATAACCAAGGGGAAAAAAACCCAAAAAACCCCAAATCATCATTTTCCTTGCCAGAAATGTCCCTGGATAGTCAGAGCTGCAATTTCTGCAAACTTTAAAAAAGACTTATGTTTACTGCGAAACTTTCATGGCAGACAGTAACCTTTGAGGATGTCTGTCTTGAGACACCTTCAATTTATACATAGTCCAATAACTATTTGAAGACATTTGGACAAGTAATAATGACTTTTACCAACTTTGGAGATGTGAAAATAGTCTGAAAAGTCAAATTTACACAGTGGGCTAAAATAGTCCTGATTGTGAAATTTATTGCTACTGAACTGCAACAAAGCCTGTCCTGAAGAAAGGTAATTCTTGCTACAAAGGGCTTTCTGAAGACAGAAAAAGAACAGAAAAGCCAATTTTAACTCAGACAGTGTCTACTCAATGAAAAAAACAATTCTGGAATGTATATACTGGGAAATAAACATGGAAATTGATAATTATTTTAATTTATTTAATACCGGAAGAGTTAAGTAAAAATTCTAACAGAGCTCTTTTTTTTTTTTTATAACACCTTTTATGCGTGTCTCTAAGACAAAAAAATTGGCCAATATATTCCTTTGATGAATTGGAGAAATAAACAATAATATTGGAAACAGCTTTTTTTTCAAGGCAATCAATGAATGCAAACTAGAGAAGTCAAGAACATTAGGAGGATACTTGTATTATATAACTGCAGTTTGGAAGTAAACACAAATTTTTACCACAAAATATTTTCTTATTTAAACCAGACAAAAGTCTTCAAAAGGCAATATGTCCTTCTGCTGAAAGGTATCACACCTAAAAGTATTCAAAAGGTAAATCTTATAAAACTGAGAAAAAAAATTAAAATGCATGTTTCCCTTAACAATAAAATCTTAGTTTTTTTACATAAATTTAAAGATACAGTTGACTAAAACACAGTTTATATGGCACACTCAAAAAGATAGGATGAGAGTGAATAAAAAGAGTCAGAAATACTCAGTTACCATTTCACTGTCATCTCCCTTTATACTGTTTGGGAGAACTAGGCACCTAAATTAAGATCAAATCCTAAACCAAATGAATTCAATAAAACCAGTGCTCATCTGAAGATCACCAACACGGACCTTTAAAGTTACCTGTCCCTCCAAAGACTTGTTGTTTTCCTCCTATCAAGACTGCAAGTCTTTCAATTATTTACCTACAATTGGGTGTCTGTTCTAAAATTCCAGACCAGACCTATCCAGTCTTTTCCAATGGATAGTCTGCACAATTACTGTTGAAGTTGCTCAAGCTTAGCAGGTGGTTTTAGCACTACTTCATAAAATACTTCATGTCCAAAGTATGAAAGGACATGCTTAGTTCTTTTTCTGCCCAAAAGTAAGTCTGAACTGAACAAGTTATTCAGTCCATCCTGAAATAGAATGAACTCTGAAGATGTAGGAATATGGTATTTTTCTAGGATGTGTGGCATTCCAACTGAAATTGTAAAGTTTTTTGTACTCTACCTGATACATTTGTTTTAAAGCAGATGTGAGGATTAAATTATGTATTCTTAGTTCTTCAGCTTGAAGCCAAAGCAGAGCTGAAGAATTGCTCCAGTTTCATCACATAAGCATTGACAGGTCTTTCCCAGAGCTATGTAATGCTTTTAGGTCCTTGTATACAATTTAACTTATTATTTCGAAAGTAGAGTGGCTTTAATCCATTCATTAGCCCTGCAGTGAGGAAAAATGTATAAATAGAATATTTTTGAATAACCTACTGAAGCTTTCTGTTCTTTTTTATTCAAGTGTGGTTTCCACAAAACTCAGAACATGAAACACCATTTTGATCACAAAACTTACACCTTTGACAGTTCTAGAGACAACAGAATGTCAACCAAACAATGGGGAAAAAAACCCAATTTCAACACCACATCATGATACAGGGCAATAGAAGTGTTGTATTTTTAAAACCAACTTTAATTGAATATTTGCTTATTTACTTAATATACTGGTGCATAGGCTTACATTCTCCAGAAGCTGAATCTACATGTTTAAGAAACTGACTGTTATACCTTCCATCTCTTCTATAAAAACAATTGAACATATGTGCACTATTCTAAAATATCTGCTAGCAGAATGCTAAAGACATTTGGCTCAACTTGAAGCAGAAGAAAAATAATTACTTCTATTTAAACAATAAACACATTTGCAAGAATAACAGGAAAGTTTCACACGTTTCTGGTCACAGATTGGTTAGATCACAAATACCTTCTGCTTTTTCATATCCAGAGGGAACAAAAGGTTACATACTTTCTCCGATCCTCTATATGTATTGCAAACTAAGAGAAACAAAATTGTCTGCCATTTAGAGACAAAGAAGCTGAGGAAGGAGCAATTAGCTCCATGATCCATGAACTATAATAAATACATTGGCATTAGGGATTATTTCTAAGTTCTGGAGTCTGGATAAAATTCTGGTTTGAGGACCAATTATTGGCCAAAAAGGATCACAGAACCACAGATTCATAGAATGGTTTGGGTTAGAAGAGACCTTGAAGATCATTTATTTCCAACCCTGCTGTGGGCAGGGACACCTTCAATAGACCAGATGCTCTCAGGGTGGTTGAAGTTCCCCAAGAGGACCAGGGTTTTTTGAACGTGGCTGCTCCTATCTGCCTGTAGAAGGTATCATGAGTTTGGTCTCCCTGGTCTGGTGGGGTGTAGCAGACCTTCCCTCTAGTGTCACTTGTCCCTACCCTCCCTTTAACCCTGACCTGTAAGCCCTTGATGCATCTTCAGGGGAAGTTCCATGCACTGCAGTTGGTCATTGGCACAGAAGGAAACACTGCCTCCTCATTTTCCCTGCCTGCCCTTCCTAAAGAGCCTGTATACTTCCATGCCAGCACTGCAATCACAGGAGCCATCCCACCAGATCTTCATGATACCAATATGACTGTAGCCCTGCAGGTGTGCCTACATTTTAATTCCTTGTTTATTCCCTATGAGAGGTGCATTTGCATCGAGACATTTAATGTAGGCCCCTAATGAAACTGAATTACTGAACTGAGTGATGCAATTCCTTTGCACTGCTCTTCAGATGCTCTCCTGCTGACATGGGATCCATCTCCAGGCTATGGACATCTCTCACTGGCACTGGCACCCAACTGGTAAGAATAGGATGGATTCCTAGTAGGAGGTTCTTCCCCAAAAACTTTCTTTTTAAGCTCTCTTCACCAGCTTGAGAAGCCCATGACTGTAGATCTGATTTCTCTGAGTTTTAGAAATTTTAAGCTTGTTGTTAGTCTGTGCTAACAACACGCAAAGACCCTGAGACTTTGTTCCCAGAACTGTCTTCTGTAAACAACTTCCATATTCTCAAAACAATATCCTTGCACCTGGTATTTTGCGTTTTTCTGCTTTACCCAATGGAGTCAGAGAGGTGTTGGTCTTGTTAACCAATCATGTAACTCTCCATGAATTATGTTATATATATGAGTGGAGAAATCAATAAAGTAAGCTTTCATCTTTGAAAACTCAGTCTTCTGATATTACTGGAAGTCTTACATGTCCTATAGTGACACATGACTAGACATACCTTTCTTTTTTTGAACAGACAAACCCGATCTTCTCCCAGCAGAGGTTTCATAAGTGAGTCCCATGGTCTAAGTAGCTGAAACTTTGGCTGTGGCACCAGTCCTGTAGCCACTGCTTGATTCACCACATTCAACTGGCGCTTTCAAATCCCTTTCCTTTGACCAGGAACATTGATGAAAATCTATCTGTCCTCTAGAGTCCCTTATGTCCTCAGATGTGCATTCCAGATTTTTACCTTTGACGCTCAAACCAGCCATATTGACATTAATTACATCTGATTTCTAGTAGGAATAGCACTGAGATTCCTCCAGTGTGAGGAGGGAATGGAATGACAGAAACAGGTCTATGAAATACTCCTATCCTGGTCTGGTTAGCCTGTCAGTGGTATGACAATCAGGATGTACCACACTTAAACTGGCAGAGCTATGAAGAGCCATATTATCTTATTGAATATGACCTTATCAAGCAATGAATCAAATGTAATGTCTGTTAAATCCGTGTCTCAGTAGGTTTTGAACTTCATTCAGCAATACAGTAATGAGCAAAACACAGACTCTTATGGAGTTAAGAGCTTGCAAATTAAGAAAACTCAGTATTTAATCTCCTGTGTACTAACTCCAGCTTATAGATTCTCTCTCAAGCATTTAATGAAAGATACATATTAAGCCTAATTTAAGTAACCATTGTAACTGACAGAAGTTGATATCTATACCACATTCAAAGCAAATAGCTTTCTTCTCACTGAATGCATTCACCATCTTCAGAATATGTTTTCATAAATCTTTATTAAAACTTTCTAATAAAGAAAAATATGCAACAGAAGCCAGATATCTGGCAATCCAGTATTTCTGAAAAGAAAGAAAATGAAATTAAGAGAAAAAAGAACAAGAGATAGATGATTTTAATACTTTATAAGTTTTTAGATTTCTTTCCTTTAACTCTTTGATCAGAGATAAATCTGACAAAAAATAACTGCTTGTATAACAACAGTATCTGTGAATGGAAGCAATGTCTGTAGAAAACAAGCTTTAACTCATCTATATTTTCAATTTAAACATCTAAATTATATGCTAAATATATACAATTAGTCCCTTTATAAAAACTCAAATTTTAGAAAGAAAGTAGGTTAAGTGTGTTCAGCCTACTTAGATGCTCGAATGTGCCAGACAGATATAGTTGACTTTTTTTTTTTTTTAACAAGAGCTTTTAAGAAAATTCAGGAGAAATGTTCTCCTTTTCTTATAGTTCAGAGGCAGAGGCTTTGGTGCTGGCTTTTCTTGTGTTTGTTGGAAGAGATTGACTTTCTGCAGTCATTACACTTCTTTGTAGGTAAGATTGGTTACAAAACAGCATAGATTTTCTACGTATTTTTTAAATACCAAAAAAGAAGAAAGAAGGAGATCTGAATGGTGAAACATGCGCTTGTGTGTTTTACTCTAATAAAAACTTATATGGCTCAGGTCCATAAACTCAGTTTTTCAAAACAAATGTAAATAAACACGGATATGTTTATGATTTTCAAATAGACAAGGTTATGTTAGTGGTACATTAATTTTTGTTCTTGCTGTTATTATGCTTGTTTGTCTTTTACCATTTGTTATTATGGGAGTATTAAAAGCTTTATGGCTCTGAGAAAAGCATTCAATTATAACTTCCATTATGAGATACATGAAACTGTTATTTTTATATTCTGCAGGGTATATTAAGTGTTACGCAGACTTTTCTTGAACATGTAGAATTAATATAGGTGTCACTTTGTATCACTTTATTAATTACTCAACAACTGTAATGACTGTTTTAAGTGGGTTTTGGTTTTTGTTTTAACAAAAATCAGATTAACTTAGAGGTCATTAGGTAGGATTTGCTGCTTCCACAAACCTCACTTCTTAACTTGAACTAGGAATTCAGAGTGTTCTCAGATTCTACACTGACAAAACCTGTATTTCAGTGCAGAACACACTGAAAAAACAGTGCAAAACTTTGGAAAAGAGAGGTTAATAGACTCCTAACTTTTCACTATCCAATGTATAAAGATGTTAATGAGAGAAAAAATGCTTGGAGTTTTAAAAGACAAAGTATAACTACATTGGAATTATTCAAATTCTCAACATTTGGATCCTGCCTAATAATAGGGGTCAATAATAATTCCTTCCTCTTCAGGATATTCTGACATCACCTGAATGTCCAATGAGCTCAATGGACTTAATTAGGAAATAAAGAAATTTATTGGATTTCTAGCAAAAAAGACCAGACTGCATTAAAATAATATCCTTCACAAAATAGAAGTCAACATTTTCAATGTTGATAAAATCTCTGTTTCTTTTGAAATTAAACCTTTTTCTTTTTTTTGCCAGTGATTCAGTACTAAAAAGGACACAATAAGAATGCAAATTCATCCAAAATCACACTTTATGTGTAGCATATATTTTGAAATTATAAACAGAACACATATGGTAGCTGCAAACTCCACAATTTTTAACTTACTTTTTTCACAGTTCTTTTCATTTTAAAAACTCAGCTAGGCAGTAAGAGCATTTGTCTTTAAGTTGTGAAGTTAGAAAGTTCAATCAAAGTCCAAGCAGACCAGAAGTTTTTATTACCAGAAGTTATTGAACATAAAAAGTTCACTGCATGTATTTTACTTTGCCTTTAAAATCCTCCTAATAAAGGTAAATGGATGAGGGGATGCAAAGGGCACTAGAAATGCCATGATAAAGCACTTACAAGAAAAGTCCATTCAATGATCTGCACTGAGACAGGGAGAAGTGAATTCCCCAAAAACACAACACTTGAAACCAGCTGATTACCTCTTCTAAGCTTTTAGTTGTAGTGAGGAAGCAGTGGAGTTGGAAGTTGAGGAAAGATTTCTCTGAAGAGAAATAATATACTTTGGGGACAGAAGAGGATTTAAGATAAACTATTTAAAAATCACAGACTGGCTAACACATTGAGTAGGCAGCTTGTTGTGCCACAGAGAGTACAAATCACATATGAAACTCATTTATTTAGATCTTAATTCAATTTCTAGTGAATTATTACAACAAGTTCTTCTAAAATTAAATGAATGTTTTTGTAATTTTAATGGTTTTGATTGTACTTTGCATACATCTTGTATCTGCTCCTGCTAACCACCACATAGAGTGATAGATTACCTTCCACAGCTTGCATTCTACCATGATATGTCCAGAAATTCTCAGTCAGAACTGCTCAAAGTAGAGTAGCAAAGGTGCACAGCACCACAGTACACACTCAGGACCTTTGAGACGGAAGTGATAACTGTTAAACCTTGGTAATCATATAGCTGCAACAATCCAGATTTGTTTTATGAGTGAGCAAGGGAACAGAAGCTGGTCCAAGGAGACGTACATATCCCAACACAAGTAAGAGAACAAAATAGATAATATTCCTCCTGTGCATTTTGTATTAAAGAAGCAAAGAGACCACTGTTCTGATAACAACATCTATGAATATCCAGGAGGATTACACTTGCTGTCTTCTGGCTAGACCACAAACCAGTCATGGATTTTACAGAGATCAACTGGGATCAACTACGGGCAGCTCAGAATTTACTGTGTAAAGTCCAGGATTTCACTGTGATTTTTTTGCCCTGGCTGCTTGAAGTCATTTCAGTTTATCTACTGCTTAGGAAATATTGCTTTGTGTCTAGTACTCCTTTGAAAGCTAAAATCTTAAAGTGATATGATGGCAGAGGAAGATAAAAAGTGGGAGATGTACTAAAGGAGCACATTTTCAGGGAGTAAATGGATTCAAAAGGGATTCATGTTATATTCACATGCCAAACAAAGGTGCCAAAATTCTGAGCATTTTGCATAGTCCCTGGAGAGAAAGAGCAGATAGGAGTCCAAGCTAGAAACACTTATTAATTTGAGTATAATTACACAACATGGATACAAAACCAGTTTTCCTAGATTAATCTGCTCCTCTGAATCATTGGAACAAAGTCATGAAAATTGATTGTTTTTCTAACTGCTCTGATATGAAGAGCGTTTTTTGTGGGGTTTTTCTGTTTGGTAGGTTTTTTTTGGTTTGGTTTTTTTTTTTTTAATGTGAAATTATGGAAAAAAACAGATGCAATTCATTGTGGAGACTTCAGAGAGTAGGGGAGTCAGACTGCACTTTATTATGTATAATTGCCTGTTATGTGTTGATTTCTTCTCTTTACAATCTTCATTAAGACTAGGTTAACTAAAATTTTTAAGGGTACCATAAAGTATGGATTTGTAAAAACCTACTTTTATATGAGTTAGTCAAATACTAGCTGACTAGTTTTTCAGTTGGGTAAGAATGCTTTCAGTTTCGGGGAAAAACAAAAACAACAAAAAACGGTATTTCTATATAAAGCTAGATAATTTACATTATGCATAACAGTAAATATAATTTTATGGAAATTGATATAACAGTAATGGGACACAAACAGATGGAGAAAATTTTTATTGGGCTGTGTGTGATATCCACTGTAGTATCTAAATAAAACACCACATTATGTTTAAAGTAGAGTAATGAAGTCTGTTTAAAATTATTATAGAGGACCACTTTTTCCTATGGTTACATCAATCACATACAGGAACACTGTCAGTACAAATCACTTCATCCATTACTAACAAGTCAAAGTATATACTTACAGATTTCTCATAAAGCCATGTTGTATGGAACAGCATTACCAGAAGCAACAGGAACCTTGACAAACTTCAGCTGAACTGCTGACAGTGTTTTTTCTGTTGTTTCTGTAGTGCATGGGTTGACAATAGTGTGAATCAATACCTGAAAATGGCTCAGTGTGTTCCATGTAGCAGTTGTTTGAATGCTTACAGAGGAAATTTGTAGTGGTGCAGTATTAGAATGTATTTTCATTACTTGAAGTTAGAAAGAAAACAAATAATCAATGAAATTTTTATTGAGTATCTTCTGCAAATAAATTAAAAAAAAAAGGCTCTCACAAATTAACTGATCATAAGCACCAGCCTACCTAGCTGCTGGGTCATTCCCTCTTCAGTGGAATGAGAGCGTCAGAAGATCAAACACTGAAAACATGTCGGTTGATATAAAGGCATTTTAATAGGTAAAACAAAAACTTCACACACAAGAAATGTAAAGCAAAGAATTATTCCACTGTTTGTTATTGGCAGGCAGAAATCAGCACTTCCAGAAAAGCAGCTCTGCATCATGCTTAATCATTGCTTGAGAAGACAAAACACCATGGCCATGAACATTCCTCCTTTTCCCCCTCTTTCTGCAGGTTTTACTGTTGTGCACATCCTAGAGTAAGGCATATTCCACTAGTCATCTCATATCAGCTGTCTTGGTCAGGTCCCCTCCCAGATCCATGTGCACCCCAAACCTGCTCAGTGAGGTGATTGAGTCCGATATTGGGACACTCGTAGACACTTCTACAATGGTGTGGGTTGGAAGGGACCTGGAATGTTATCTAGTTTCAACACCCCTGTTCTAGACAGGGACACTTTCAATTAGACAAGGTCACTCAAAACCCCATCCAGCCCAGTCCTAAAAACTTCCAGGAATGGGTACCCATATTTTCCCTGGGCAAACCTCCAGTTCCTCACCATCCTCATAATAAAGGTTTTTTTCCTAATAGCTAATTTAAACTTAATCTCTTTCAATGTAAATCCGTTCCTTCCTGTTCTGTCACTACATGCCTCTGTAAATAGTCTTGCCCCATCTTTCCTGTAAGTTCCCCTCAGATATTGGAAAGATAATCAAGTGGGGGGAGGGTAAACAAATTGCTTTGAAATCAGGGAACCTCAAACTTGAACTCAGCAGGCGTGGTAAAATAGCTTCCACATTCCCTTTGTGATTTTCATCTCAATGACTGTAACTGATTGCTGCCAACACTAACCACAATGCCACCAGTACTTCCTGATACTGTGACACCCCCACGGCAGGATCTTCTACAGAAAGGATCCCAAAGAGCATCTTTGAATCATATCTATTTGATGTATGCTGAAATAATCAATGTATACCTTTTGGGAGTTGTTTGAAAGCTGTCTATCTTCCCAAGTGCAAATGCACCATATAAAATGAAAAACATTATTAAGTAAATCTGTGAGAAGCTGGACAACAGACCTAAACCAGAGGAAATTTGGGTTTTTTCAAGATTCAAAGTATATTACACTATTAAAATCATGTGTTTCCTCTCCACCTATGATGAAGTGGTAAGTGGGGAAGGATATGATTTACTGCATACTTTAAAAATTGCCTCTGTGAAAATCCTTGCAAACAGTACAGCATGAACTTGTGTTGCTATGAACCATTTCTCTACATAGTTAGAACAGACAAAGAGAACAATATATATATATACCAATATATTAATGAGTAACAGCTATGTTTCTAGAGGCAGACCTTTCGCCATGTTTGGTGATGTTAAGTGAGCAGCAACAGTTTTATTTGGCTTTCTACATCTAAGCCCATAATCAGTTCTAAGATTTTCTGTAAATCCTGTCTACGACGTACAGCATTTAAGAACAGAGACATAAATTATGATAGTCTGTCATCTTAAAGCCATAAGATTTACATATATACAAGAAATATAAATTTTATTAGGTGCACGTCCTAAATCCTTTTTTAAAGAAGGGAATTCCTTCATGGATCAGACCTGAAGTACAACAGCAGAACATTTATTAAAGGTTTGGTTCATTAGAGTTCATAAATCATCAGTGGCTTCAATGTGTCTGACTAGTGCAATAGTGTAATGGAGCTTTGCTAATTTAACTGAAGTGCCTGACCTATATCTATTCTAGAGCCCTCTGCTCAAGAGACTACCCAATCAAACAAAACTGCTTTAAGATGTGCTGTGTGTTTTAGTCCAAAGAAATTAATGGGATCATTTGGAGCTGAAGTATCTGAAAGGCAGTGAAACTGTATTTCTCAAGTCCTCATCTCAAATGATAGGTTTATGATTTCACTATCCTGTAGAAGCATCAGAGGCAGCAAAGACAGGCCTATCTGACTGAACACATGAGCTGAACCAACTTTCCAATGACTGATTGTGGGTGCAGACAAAGCAGTGATGACACAAAGCCAATCACCTAACAAGCCTGTTGTAGCTGTAGAGCATTGTGCAAATATTTAGAGAAAAAAAATGACAAAATCATATTAAGGATAATAAATATGCTTTCATTCCACTTCACAGTTGATAAATTATTAACAGCTTAACTTTTCCAGATGATGTGTCTATGCAAGGGAAGCTTCACTAATTTTCAGGACTCTGTAGACTCACTTCCTGGCAGCAGCCTCCAGTTGCCTTCCCCTGGTACCTGATAACCATAACTCAACAGGATAACTGTCATGGCAGAGGACTAAAGGACACTTTAAAATATGTCAGTAATTAATGAGTCCATATGTGGTACAGTAAAAGTACTCTGTACAGTGACTGGAAGAAGAATTTATCTTTTTCTTGATGGAACTTTTGCTCAATGAAGTTACAAGGGAATTAAATATTCAGGCCAACCATAGACCTGCAAAGACCCTAAAGAGGTTTATCTATGTCAAATATATAACTTATTTGATTAGATCAAATGGTTTACTCATATGACTTGAATATTCTGTTAATCTCTTCAATAACGATTGCCTATTTGAAACAGTATTGAATGTTTTTATTAACCAAAAAAAATGTTAATCATAGTAGAAGATGTTCACAAAGCAGTAAATATGCTGGAGGTTAGGTATAAAATATTGCTACTTCACTTCTATTTGTATATAAAATTCTTCATTTAGATTTTCAAATAACAGCCCTCCTGGTAAATGCAATTATATTATTTTATGTGCAACATTTCAAAGTCTATTTGGCCTTTGGAAGAAATTGATTTTGCATTCAAAATCAAGCTCTCAGGTCAGATTTTGTGGAGAAAGATATCTGGGTGCCTGCAAGATGCTAAATACTCTACAGTCAAGTCTCCTAACTCATCTTCTTCAGCAACCTACCTTTTAAATAAGGCAATAGACTAGATAGAGACATAAAGAATATTGACAGATAGCAGCTTTGGAGAAAAAGGCTAATTGCTTGCAATTTAATCTTTGCAACCACTGGAGAATATAGCTACCCAAAATCAAGTTTAGTAGCACCCCAAGTGTGAAGAAAATAATATACCTCATGATTTCTAGATAGATAAGCATGATTTCTAGTCAAGAAGGGGGACACCACTCAAGAAAATGAGCATTTGTCAATGCAATCAGTGCAGGCAGCATGTCATGTCTATCAATACTTGGGGAAGTAATGTTATAAAAATGTGAAATTAAGATGTAAAATTTTGAGAGATGTCAAGAAAACTACTGGCAGTGCAACCTTAATCATAATTTGTATGTCAACAAATTTTTAGCATGCCTGCCATAGAATAAATCCCATGCACAGAAAATTAATAGACTATAGGATATGTTGCAATTTTAAAAGGCGGGAGAGGGCAACTGAATAAAGAATCAAATTAGCACCTAGAGACCTGTTGATAGTTTCTAATGAAGCTACACCTTTACAGATTGCAGTCAGGGGATGGTAGTTGTGGGGATAAATTTACAATATGTGCATGACAGTTATCTGCTTTCTTCAGCTGCTTTAATTCTAGTAGTAAAATAAACATTATTTGTGTCTGTTCTGTCAGTTGTATCTATAAATGTTCACCAGCTTCTTGAGGGAAATAATGTAGTTATTTCATCTAGCTAATATCTACTTAAGAGCTGTGATAACCAAATGATTTGTCACAAAAGTCAGAGAACTGGAAAATACAAATTCTATTTGATACGCAAATGAGAAGGGGTGACCTGAGAGAGAGCAGGACTAACCCAGAAAGACCAGTGCCTCCTCTCTGGTCATGTATGAATCTCTGCTTCTGTGGTACTGGGCCTATGAGAACTGAAAATAATCCAAGTTTTCTATATTTTAGAGGACTTCTCTGATGTAATTACAGAATAATTACACAAATTCTGAGATATATCTCAGGTACTGGAATGGCTCTTGATCAATAATTAATTGCATCAGATTTTTGTTGACTGACTAGTTCTTCACTTTCTGTTAACAGCAGCAGAATTCATAAGAGGGTCAGTGGCTGTAGTCTCCAGACTACAGGGAATATCAATGGACTTTCAGTAGTTACAGTAGTGGATGAGCAGAGTTAAAATACACATCCAAACAAAACTCACTATTCCATCACAAGCAAAGGAAGTAAAAAAGGAAACTGAAGTCCCACGCTTCATAGAACTCCACAGTTGACCCATTGCAATTTTACTGCTCATTTGTCTGAGCCCATCAGATGCAGAACGTAAGTAAAGTTTGGCAGAAGTTCAAGGGGCCTGGATTTTAAATTTTTAAAGGCTCTGTAAATTTCTTTGAACACACTACAAAGAATAATTACACATTCCTCAAAATCATGATTGAAAGGGATAATAGAATCTTCTAACCCACCAGATATTCTTTCACTGTTCACAGGCTGCATGCCTGTTCCAGTGTAGTGAATTATTTTAATTGCTTTTGACAAATTAAGATGCACTCTTTCATTGAGTCAGCTAGAGCAGATTGGCTGAAAGTGACAGATGACATGATAATGATAGCTGAGAAATTAGGCATATGAGAAAGGTTCTTTAAGACATACCCTGTAACTACTCTGTGTCACAGCAGCCTTTCTTGTCAATGAGAGCTTTATTAATCAACACAGACATAGAGAAATGTCCTTAATAAATGGAAAGTGTGCAAGCTACCTGCTCCTCCAGGGCTCTACAGGAGATAAGAGGTAAAAGAAGAATCTATTTTCTATTTTAAATGAGAGCAGACATACTGTTTTTAACAGGTAAGTATGGTGAGTAGTCACCTTAACTGAAATCTTAACAGTCTGCTTACTGCTTCCTCCTTGTTCCACCTAAAATTTGTCTGGAAATGCTAAGTGAAATCTAGAGACACTCTGAAATTCTTGCATGTCAAAGCATTCTCTGTTGTTATGAGCTGACAAGAGGAATTTCAGATGCCTGGATCCACAGGGTTCTTTCAGACAAGATGGAGTAAAGTCATAAAGGGAGAGCAAAGAACACAGATCCCGTGCAAGCTGCTTAACATTACAAGGCAGAATAGAGAGCATAGGATTATCTGTTTGAGTTTCCAGTGCTCTTTGTCTCCTCATCTCTGGTAATACTTATTTAAATATTTGTATATACGTAATATGTTGTGGTGGCTTGCCCCCAGCAAGAACCAAGCACCACACAACCACTTGCTCACTCTGCCACCAGTGGGATCAGGGGGAGAAGAGGATGATTAAAAGCTGGAAAACTCATAGGTTGAGATAATGGCAGTTTAATAATAATAAAAAAAAATAAATCCATGTATGCTAGCAAAGTAAAACACTGCTTCCCATAGTGAGGCAGATGTCCAGTCACCTCCAGGAGAGCAGGGCCCCATCATGTTCAGTAGCTATTTGAGAAGACAGATATCATCACTCCAAACATCCCTCCCTTGCTCCTTCTTCCCTCACTTTATATCCTGAATGTGCTGCCATATGGGATGGAATTAACCCTGTGGTCAGTTTGAGTCTCCTGTCCCAGCCATGTCCCTCCCAAACTGCCATGCACCCTTTGTATGACCAGCCTGGCCATACAAAAAAAGAGAAGGCCTTGATTCTGTTTATGCCCTGCTCAGCAATAACAAGAACCTCTCTATGTTATCAACCCTGTTTTCAGCAGAAACCTCAACACTGGACGCCATGAAGAAAACCAATTCCACCCCAGTCAAAACCACCACATATATACACACATATATTTTCTCTCTAGCATGAGAAACTTAATAGAGGAAGAATATTTATTGAAGTAAGAATTTCAAGAAGCTGAAGTGAATTAGATTTTTGAACAGAATATAAATGAATCAAACATTCTCTAATTGCACATGTAAGAAAATGTGAGTTTAATCTAACAGACAAAATAATTTCTAGGGTAAATATGTGAAAGCTGATGCTGGAACAGTTATCTCACTTTCTGTTAATAAGAAACTTAAACACAGAAAGAGTGTACCAATGGCAGTGAGTTTCTCTACAGGTGAGTATGGAGAGAAGATTCTGTGAGAAAAACATAAAATGATAAATGCTCCAACTAGCTTGACTGCAACCAAACCAGAATGCAGAGCATAATCATTTAGCAGGTCAAATTACAAGCAGGCCTGGTTGGTTATGGACCAGACAGGGGAGTCTTGTTAAATCTGTCCAGGGTAGGGAGGTAGGTGACACAACACTCACAGGCTGCTTAACCAACCACAACAAAACCTCTTAGAATTAAAACATTAAATCACTTGTGGTGTTTCATGGGACGGCTGAGAATTGTGCTGCTGCTCAGTGACTTGGAATGCTAATGGATTCCTGGGAACTGATTTCCAGCCTGATGAAAAGTTGCTCTGAAATTTAGTTGCTGAACAGCTGTGGAAGAGGGAATGTATTGGCCTGTACGTGTAATACTTATCACATAACAAACGGATGTGCTGAGTCACAGAAGCCTGTTATAAATCACATTTACCAGGCACTTCTGCCCTAACTGCCTTTGCCCTGTAAATTCCTTTCCACAATCTGTTCAATCATGGAATACCAGGTGGGAAGGGAAATTCAGGATCATCTGGTCTACCTTTTCTTGGCAAAAAAGCATAGTATAGACAAACTGTCCCAGCACTATCTTCAGTTTAAGTTGCTTAAGCTCTTTCATAAATTTCAGTGAGTAAATCTTGAGCATAAATAGTTTGCAAAGAAATTATTGTGAGGTGTAGTGAACTGTGGTGTAAACCATGTGGATGTTTGGATGCAGGTTTGAATGACTGGAAAAATTATCTATGCCTTGGAAATAATCCATCCATCCTTATCATACTCTAAATAACTGTGGGATAGTTTTTGTTAGTACCTTTACTCAAATCCACCATATTTTCACTTTGTATTTCTGTCTTACATTTCAAGCAAAGTAACAGTCTCAGAACCCATTTGGCCTCATCCACTGAATGGGAGAAAAGGATACAGAGCATGATTTTCCCAGTACAGGGAGGAGAACAAAGATCCAGCAACAATGTATTCAAGCTAGGAATAAATTCAGAACCTTTCTTCTGGCCACATGCCCTCAGCTTCCACCCCACAGCAATGAAGAGATCAAAGGGGTCAAGCTTTCTCAGGAATCCAGTTTTGGGAGAAATAAAAACTTTTGCTGCTCTGGCTCTTAACAAAAATCTGGTGTCAATGCCTTTCTTTGATCCTACTGTTGATGAATTATAATTTTTTTTCTGTAAACAACAACAACAAAAAAAAACCCAAAAAAACCCCACCACCACCACCAAAACACAAACAACAAAAAACCAAACCAACCAACCAACCAACCAACCAACCAACCAAAAAAAAAAACCAAAAAACAAAATCCAAACTGTGCAAACTAGATTTTTTCCCCCCCTATCCTGGATAATTTTATTAAAACTTTAATAAAGACTAATCAAAAACTACTTAGAAGGCTGTAGAAACCAGATTGCTTCTCTGCTGTGCTACACTTTTTATTAATATTAGTAATAAACAATCAACAACACAAGTGTTTTAATCAACAAAAGAGCAGGTGCTTACAGGAAAGATAGATTTCTCTGTGAGAATTGGCTTGCACAAAATCACTCAGTCATCTTGCTGCTGCATCCAGTCATAAATACAGGAATTATACAGGTAACCACCAGGAGCTGAAGGCACCTGCCTGAATTTCCAGTCAACGTATTTTGCTAGTCTTTCTCTCAGCATCAAAGTTTCTTATAATGAGCAGGACAGTGTTTCTCAACTGAAATTTTATCTTGTTTCTTCCAAGGCAGCAGCAAAATTTTCATTCAGTTAAGCAATGCAAATAGCAGGCTTGATTGTCCTAATTCAATTAGTTATAAGCACCAGAGTAGCACAATCTGACCTTCACATGTAAAGTGAATATATATACGGACTTTCCACAGATAAATTAATTGGAAAAATGATTAAGAGGAAAAATGGACTTAGCATACTTACATCACCCCTGCATTATGCTAATACTTAATATTACAGCAGCAGTAGAAAGCTTACCTATCATACTTACATCACCCCTGCATTATGCTAATGCTTTTTGCTTCAGCAACATCAATCTGACGAGGCATTAACATGCTCTATCTCTGAAGTGATGTACAGTAGCACTGATGATATGTTAGTTTAAATCATTGTCAAAACGATACTGCTGTAATACTGCTATGTTGGTGATTTGATCTAATGTATTGCTGGAGAAACACCATGCTGATTACATGCCAGTGTAATAGATCATTAGTTTCCTGTCACTGTGTGGAAACTGTAGAATAATCCATGGAAAAAGAAGGAAGACAATCTGACTGAAAAGTCTCTGAGAAAAAGCTTTTTTAAGTATTCATTAAAATGGTGTCTTCTTATTTAGCCACAGAGCATTTAAGGAAAATAATTTTGCCGAAATCAAGGATGGAGTCATATAAATTTCCTAAATTCTTTCTGCAAACAAAACAATAATAAATTAGAGGAATAGTGTTAATTTACATTTTTTGTTGGTCTACAAAGCAGGCCAAAAGGAGAATTAAAAGCACATGAGCTAGATTAATAGAAACTGAGGTAGTTAAAGAGTGACCCCCAAAGACACCTAATACATTGGCTCTTTGGACAGTACAAAGCACATGTCCTTGGTGAGCAGGTGGATAGCAAAAGACTGTGAAGAGACATTTCTTCTTGCCCCTTAACCCAGTAAAATACAAACAGTTTCTCTCTCCCTGAGCTCTCAATAAAGCAAAACAGCAATATGCTGTGATTTTACAGATGCATACATAAGCATGGGGGAGAAGGATAAACAAAAGTCTCTGCATTTGAAGCGAGTGGTTTGGAGACACTTTGAATTCCTCCAGGGAATGCTGACCCAGGAAAACCCTAAAGCTTTGGTATTTCCCTTTCCTGCCAGGAGTCCAAGGGCTTCATATTTTTGACAAGGAAAGTCTAGAGACCTGAATGACCTTTCTAGAGATTATATCCACACAGTTTTCCAGTTCAGAAAAGTAAAACTTCCTGCAGCTCAGAATTTTGGGTGTACTGAAATTCCTGGCTTCCCACTCCTGTATTTTTATAAGCAATTATCTGTCATGAATCACTTTTGTAATACCTTTCCACGATACTTTTACCATCACTGCCTGTCAAAAAAGGTTAAGAAAAAAATTCCTCTTTTTAGATGTCCCTTCCGCAGATGAGCTCCCTGTGCGTGTTCTATGCACAAAAACATTAAAAAGTCTATGACTTACTGCTGACACAGTCATCTCTAGTGGAGTCTGCCTTAAAATTCAGTGTGCTTGCTTCAATCCTGTTGTAAGGGTCAATACCAAAATAATAATAAGAAAATGAAAAGTAGGTATGGTTGCATTTGCTGGTACAGCTCATCAGGAACTAGTCACAACCTCAAGAGCTGCTGAACCTCTGGGAGGCCACAAGGTCGGACTTCATGGCAAGCTGAACTATTCAAAGCTAGTGACTTATATTCCCTACTTTTATGCTTCTTCTTTTTTTAAAAAAGAAATCAAAATATGAGTCACTCTGTATAGCAAAGTGTTTGATAGAGAAGAGAAGCTTTTTTTTTTCTTTCCAGGCCTATTCCTGCTTGAGTATGTTTGGGTTTCTGCTCTCTGCAACAGTTTTGAATAGTCTTATGCCTTTACTGAAGCCTTTCTTTTATAACAATATGTCACTGTAGAGAATTTCATTTTAAAATATCATGAGAGTCTAAAGATTCCATTCCTCCTGTCATGGTCACTGCTATGGTGACCCGTGATCCCAGTTAAAGCTATTTTAGACGTTCTTGTTCCCATGTAGCCAGAATGGATGTTAAGAGAGAAAGGCATTGTTTGTGATACCTTTTAACTTCTTTATTAAACACCTGTTTTTCAATCAGACCAAGAAGTATCTTTCTCTTCTATGGGGAAGTTGAGGTGTTGGTCTCCTACAATAACTGTGGAACTCCTAGAAGTGACTCTAAACATTCAGGATGATGGGAATACTTCTATTTAGCAAGTAATCATCAATCACTTTCTGCTGCGCTGCTGGTAGTGACATTTTCTGTATGAGATGGGAAATTAAAGTCTTCATCATTTTGAAATTAAACATTTTCAGGAACTTTCAGAAAATTAGCAATGTTACTGCCTAGTTACTAGCCAGATTTGGGGTAGATAATTATGCCTTTTTACACAAAACTCATTCTTAAATTTAATCTGTGTACTTTTACTTGCTGGTCTGCTTGAGGCCTGTAGCTGGTGGTTATTGTGTTCCCTGCAAAAATGACCACCTGACAGCAGTTGATACTACAAATTGATACTTAATGTAATTCCATGAAGGTTCTACCTAAATTCTTTCTACTTCTGAGGCTTGGCTAAGATTATCTTAAACATAGAGTTCAGCCTAAAGACCATTTTAAAGCCGAGAATATTTTGCTTCAAACATTCTTGGCTTATATTTCTACGGTACAGCTCCAGTACATTTCCCTGTTTATCTAATAGAACATTAAAACACATCAAAAATATCCCTTAGAAAAAATTTAAATAACTGACACAAGTAATAGAAAATTTGCCATGCACTAGGTTCTTTGGGAATGTCTATGAAAAATTGTCTGACAAATGCATTTTTGTATAAATTTGTACTTATTCCTGAAATATTACTTCTGCTGTTTAGGGAAAAGGTTAAGGAAGAAGCAGGGGATTTATACTCGTAGTATCTCCTGCCTCATATGCTGTCACATATTTGACTGCTTGAGTTAGTGGTACACATATCAGTGGGGATCCCAACCCAGAGTCATGTGTTCATTTGATCTCTCTGCAATTCTTGCTGCTCACACAGGATGCAGTGACTAGAATAAAGCCTCACAAAAAACAGTGTGCTGTGGATAGCTATAAATATAGCACTGTTGTTACTTGTGCATAACTTTCTTTATAACAAAACTGAGCAGACAGCTTGGCAGTCTAGCAACAGTGCATTAGGTTGTTACATGAGAAATCCATGTGTCATGTGTTCCTTACTAAAACAAAGCTATTCATTCCTTCTAGAGCCAAACAAGGAATTTATTAGTGGAAAATAATTACTTTAAAACTCCTGTCCCTGTGAGCACATTCACTGGAGTTTTCCTCCAAAGCAATCAATACCTTGGTCTGCTTTCCCACTGCAAAATAGTAGATGTATCTTCGTATTTCAAAACTGAGTGTAACACTAACTTTCTGTGTGCGTGGTCTGTAGATGTTCCATCTTCAACAAGAAGGCAAACAAGAAAATCACGACAGTAACATCCAACAAATCTTTCAGATAGCTGAAGTCTGTGCAAAAAGAATGTTCTGAAAAAAAAACAAAACAAAAACAAAAAAAAAACACCCAAAAATAAAGTATATGGTGATATTTCCCATGCACAGGCTGAAATTATGTAGACATAATTTTAGTCTGTGTGCTAGTTTTGCATTTTTGCAACTCAGGCTTAAAAAGGTTTCAGTGAAATCTTCCTAGCCCTGAAGGAAAAAGGGATAGTATTTCCAATGAATACTTATAAAAAAATTAAAAATTAAGAAGAAAAATACCCCAAACATCCCCATCTGCCCTCCCAAAAACCCTAGCCAATCAAACCAATCAACATCCAACAACCAAACACCCAAGATTATCTAACAGAAAGGAAAGATATCAGGGTCGGGGTAAACCTAGAGATTGTCACTTTTTTATAAAATAGGAAAGGAGTGAGGGGAGGGATATTCTTCATCCAGGTGCTTCTGAATCCTCCATAGATTCCATTTTTAGGGAAGAGTCCTTGCATCATTTTCCACGGTAGGGGAAACAGCACTGATCATTTTCTGCTCCCCTAATCTAACAGGCAGAAGTAAGGCATTGCAATAACTGAATTAATTGAAAAAGCACACCACAAGAAAACCAAGAGAGAGTACTGATTTAGTTCTACAGAAAAAAAGACACCTCCTTTCATTGTTATGAACTTAATGATAGTTATTTTACTCTTCAGCTATTTTCTCTATGTATGGAATATGATTCAAACTTTGAAGTCTTGGCGAAAAAAGCAGTATTTTAAAATTGCCAGTGGATGTGACCCACCTTTTTTTCCTGAAGCTGGATTTCTGAAACAGGAATCTACAGGAAGCATGTTATTCAAAGAAATATTCTACTGTTATGAAAGGAAAGAGCCAAACCTAAATGCTTTCTCCAGGAAAACAAATAAAATTGTACCACAATAAGCAGACATCTAATACGTTTGGTTTTATGTAAAGATTTTCTTGCCAAGTTTAGTCCCTCCAGGAGACAACAAAATAATTGCTGCACATCAGCTTTCTAGTGCTGCTCAAGCACAAATATTCCTGCAGGATGCTACTGTAAAAATGATTTTGCAAGCATTTGATATATTTTAACCACTAAAAATTCCTAATTAATCAAGGAGAATTTTTTGATCAAAATGAGTGTAATTTAGAAAAGGTATTTTTTTATATATATGTCCTGTTCCAGTTTCCAGAAAATATTTTTGTTGTCTTCAAATCATACTTCAAAACAGTATACGCAACTGTTTGCTTTAATTAAAGTAGTATTAAATCTGTTTTCTGAAATTTTTTTTATGGTTGCTGCTTTAAATCTGCCCTTCCATAAAGAGCACCAAGGGCATTTCAAGTTTATTGAGTGAACAGGCATTACAGGCCGATTTCAATACTTCATTTTTACCCTTGTGAGGGAAGAAGACATAAATTAAATGATGCTGACTGTCAATACCATGTCACAGACCTTACATTTGTGTCAATGAATAATAATGTTTGGTGCAGGGTGGATAATCTTTAGCGTTGTTTCTAGTTACTGCAATTATTGCCGAAAGAAAAAAGTAATAGTCAGGTTCTGCTCAATCGATTTTCATGGCTACGCTCGCCCTGTGGCTGCTGCTCTGCCTCCAAAGGTGTCGGAGTACTCCAGGCAGACATTCCTAAAGTTTGGTGTGCAGGGACATCTAGCGGCACAAGGATTACAGACCTGACGACGGGCTGTTTATTCCAGTGCCTGGGACTCTCCTTCAGGAGACCCAGAGAGGGGCCACCAAGCAAGGGGATGTAAATCCTTCCCTCTTTCAGGAATTGTAATGGAGAACAGGAGCCACTTGTACTGTTAGCTCCAGACCCCCTTTCACCAAACTACACTTTCTGAGAAGGTAACAGGGCAGAACCTTGCTAACATTTAAAGCTGTCATGCTGTTCTAGTTTCTTGTGTCAGTGAACAAGTCAACACATGGCACTGCTCAGACTGCGATCCTGGAGTGGTGCTATTTTTTCGAGGGACAAGTTTTTTATGTCCTTTTCTACACAGCTTCATATCATCAAAATAACTGAACAGCTTCCCTGAATTAATTTTAAAAATATGACTAGCATTTGTTACGCTTGGTTTTTTCCTTTTTTTTTTTCTTTTTCTTTTGGAGAGAATCACTGACGTGTAAATTACTTCCAAACAGGCAAAGTTTGTTTATGACTCTCTGAATATATGTGTTACTAAACAATTGCACTACATGATGCATGATTCATTTATCCTTGGTTTCTAAAGGTAGAAACAGGTGAGAATTTGCTCCTTTGACCTAGATTTTTAATATAGTTCTGTCTTCTCAAAGGGAGTATTTGATTTTATTGTACATAGTTCTGTTATGCTGAAAGAACAGAACTGTCATTTGTGGACATCAGTGATTGCACATTTTCTACATCTGATTGCAGCTTACTGCAAACAAATCTCACTGACATAAGGTGTCTCTGACTTTAGTGATAACCTGGTTTTAAATGAATATGGAATGTACCCTGGGGCATCAAATTATGCTAAACCTTTTCACTGTAGGAAAAAATAGGAACAAAAAAGGAAAAAAATAGACATAATATATATTCATGTGAGAATATCAAATATTTGGACTGAGTTGAAAAAAGTGTTCAGCAATGAAATATTCATTATAAGCACACAGAGTGAGAAAAAGAAAGAACACCTAATTGTGTTATGACCAGCTCCTTTATGTGTACCAAATAATTTAGGCTACATCAAAAGATGCTACTAAAGATATTATTTTGAAAGTCTATTTATATTATTAACGCACTTTCCTTCTGCCATGCAAAAGTTTCTGTAATCATAAAAGTTTTAGAATGTTAGAATGCAAAATTATAGGAAAGAAAAGGAATAAAAATAACGAGATAAAAGCCTGCATAACCTGTAATGATTTCTTATAAATTTATAGAGATTATTTTATTGAGTAAAGAAAATCAGGAAAAGAAAATACTTTGGGGTGTTTTTTTTGTTTTATTTTCCAATTGTAAAAAAATAATCAGCATTGTTCTGTAAATGATAATTCTCATATTAATTCTCATAGTAAAACACTTCCAATCAAATTATTTCTATCACCTCTGATTGTCACATTTTCAAAACGCTGATATTATTTAGGAAGAAACATCAGAAATTATCTTCAAAATGTGAATCATGAAAACCATGAAATCTACAATTAACGAAAATCCACAGCATCTTCAAATTCCAATATCTCACTTTTTCTCTAACATTCCTGCGTTGGTTTTGCATGGCCTGGTTTTCAGCAGTGAGGGGGCCACAGAGTTGGCTCCTGTGAGAAGCTGCTGGAAGCCACCATGTCTGGCAGAGCCAATCCCCAAGGGCTTTGAAGATGGACGTGCTGCTGGCCAAAGCTGGGCCAATTAGAAATGATAGTAACACCCCTGTGATAACATATTTAAGAAGAAAGCAAAACAAAAGTAGTGGTGCAGTATTAATTGTAGCCAGAGAAGAGGAGGAGGTGAGAACATGTGAGGGAAAACAACATGGAGACACCAAAAAGGAGGGGAGGAGCTGCTCCAGGAGCTGGAGCTGAGATTCCTCTGCAGGCCGTGGTGAGACCATGGTGAAGCAGCTGTGTCCCTGAAGATCCTGGGGATCCATGGGGAATGCAGAGATCCACCCACAGCCCCTGCAGATCCATGGGGGATGCAAAGATACACTCACAGCCCATGGGGGAGCTGTCCATGCCAGAGCAGGTGGATGCCTGGAGGAGGCCCTGATCCAGTGGAAGACCCGGTGGAGAAAGAGAACCCTGCTTCCAGGCTGGAGCAGCCTGTCCTTGGAGGACTGCACCCTGTGGTAGGAGAGACCCACGTCAGGGCAGTTTTGGGATGAATGTCTGCCCAAGGGGGCAATTCACTGTGCAGCAGGTGTGGTTTGGCTGCTGCTCGTGAGACTGGAGCCGCACCAGGAAAGTTCTTGGAGAACTGTCTCCCATGGGAGGCATCCCACGGCCTCACAGGGGAAGGGCTCCTCTCCCGGACAGCAGAAGGAAACCTCAGGTGATGAACTGACCAAACCCCCATGCCCCGTCTCCCTGCACTGTCGGTGGGAAGGAGAAAGGGGTAGGGAGAAAAAAGGTGTTCTTTAAGGGATTATTTTTCCTTCTCATTATCCTTCTCTGATTTTGTTACTAATAAACTCTTATGTTTCTAGGATGAGTCTGTTTTGCTCTTGGAGTGTTTTTTCCTGGTCCTTAGCTCATGAACCCTTTTTTCTCCTCTGCTCAGGTGTGGCAGGGGAAGGTGAATAAGTGGCTTTGTGAGTGCCTGGCATTTGGCCAGTGTCAAACCATGACAATTCCTAATATTTATTTGTTGGCTCTGGTTGTGAAAAAAATTCATCCTCTAATTTTAATACAGTAATGAATATCGCAGAGCTCCATCTTTCGTATTAAACAGCCATCTTTCTCCTTGACAATTCATGATATACCTGACATCAACAGGCAAATATTTTATTCACATGCAGAAGAAATCTCTGACAGTTGATTATGCTGTCATATTTCCCCCTGTAACTCAACTTATCAAAACATTAGCCAGCATTCCTGTGATTCACCAAGGCAATATTCACCAGATGTAGTCTCTGCAATGAACTAATTTTGGATAATAAACTAGAAAATACTTCAGGGGAATTAGGATTGTGACTGCTGTTTCACTCGTATGAGTGATATTCATATCACTCATATGAATAGTCTATATATCCAAATCTAGTTTTTATAACTATAGGAAAAAAAGGGGATAATGGCCAAGAAATACAAATGAATATTATATGAACAGTATGATACATGAATATAAAGTTCAAATGAATGTGATTAAGAACTGTACCTCATGTAGTTTAGCAAATTATTTAACTGCATTCATTAAGTCTTCTACACGTATGCAATTAAGCAGAGAGCTCCAATCAGTAATGTATAAAACAGATTCTCTTCTGATGCTTCTGATTCTGGAGCTGAGAATCACCACTATTGTCCACAATACTGAGAAAAGAGAATAATAAAAAACACTGAAAATTTTATTTTTGCTTAAGTAACATTTTAATTTGTACAGTGATGCAAAGATTTAGAAGTCATTTGCACTACCATGTGATTGAGTAACTGAGATCATGTGCAATATTCCGAAGTTGTTGGGTGAAATTCAGCTCTGTTGCAGGAAAACAAACAAGTTGTAACCAAGAGCTCTTCATCCATATTTGAGAGAGGAAAAGCAGTGATTTATTCTAGCTATCATGTACAAATATTTACAAGCTCACTAGGGCCCTGGGTGCACCAGGTACTGCAGTGTCCATCCTATCCCCTATTCCTCTTCCTTCTCCTTCTGGGCCTGGGAGGGAGGTCAGGGCCACTTTGCTGCCCCTGGCAGTGACTTGGAGGAGGTCTGGTATCAACTTCCATGGGTCTTCTCCTCCCATGAGGGCTGTGCTGGAGCTCAGCCCCTTAGCCCTGGCCTTTGCCTGGGCTGTGCTGTAGGGATACATGTGACAAAACCAACCCTTTGTGATCCTTGCCTTCCTGACTTGCCATCAGGCATCCCTTGGATAGTCATCCTGGGGCAGCTCTGTTTGGACCTGCTCTGCTACCCTTGATAAGGGCTGCAGGATTACATTCCATGTCAGGACTCAGCAGCACCCTGTGCAAGGTGCATAAATGTGTATGTGCCTGTGAGAGAGTGTAAGAAGGTGACACAGAAATCCTGCTGATAACACTGCTCTTTACCTGAACAAATCTGAGCCACTGGGAGGAACTGTGGTAATTTGTCAGCAGCTGCTGGGGAAAGGGAAAAATTACTTGCTTCTCCTGTCTCTGCAGAAGCCCATGGGCAAATGGCTAAATAGTCATAAATGGAGAAACTAGGAATGAAAATCTTCAAATCTTCCTGAGGCGTACTGCCTCCACCCCAGCTGAGGGGAGGTGAGGTGCAGTTCCTGCTCCTGTGGTAATTGGAGCCTGACTGTAAACCACGCCCTATATGTACTCTATAAAACCTGCTGTCTCACCCTTGTTAGTATTCTTGCCCTGCGTGGCATCTGAGGGCTACCCATCAATAAACAGACTCTCAGATCTTCTGGACAAGAAACCGTCTCGTTTTTAATTTCCCCTCTGACCGAAGGGAGTGTCGGCGGCTGATACTCGGAGCCTGAAAATCCCTGCGCTTTGTGGCTGAGCCCCACGCGGAGCGGGCAGCCACATCTTCCAAAATTCCTGTTTTGAATTTTGTTACAAGCTTTTTTCTCTATTAAGGAACAATAATTTAAAATTACTTCCTTCCCATGGAGCAAATTTATCCACAGCTTTACTCTTTACCTAATCTTTATTAAAAAAAAAAAAAAAGCCCCTACATATTCTGAAATTCAAGCCCAGACCTCTGAATAAGGTTGACATAGCTCTTTGCTGTTTTATTAAATGAATGGTGGGTCTTGTTTCAGTGGGAACTATGAATAATGAGTATTTATTTCCTAACATGATCAGTTACATAAAATAACTTAGGGATATGAATAGTGTGGGGGAAGGGTATCCCAAGACACTCAGCACTGGCCTGGTTTTACTCTGACTGAAGTTAGTGAGAATTTTCGAAAATTTAACAAGAGCATCAGTAGGCTAAAAAAACTTCTTTTTGAAAATATTGTCCTTAGTACTTCTAAGCTGCTTTGAAAGCCTGAAATGGAAAAGCCCTTTAGAAGTGCAGAATTGCTGTATTATCATTATATTGAGGCTAGTTTACTTTAAAAAAAAAAAAAAACTGTTTAAAAGAAGCCCTTTTAAAGAAACCCTTTTCAATGCATTGGAAGAGTTAGGGCTTCCTGAGAAGAATAGTATAAATGAAGTTTAATTTAAAGGTCACAGGTTAATATTTCTGGTTTTAGAGAAAATGGGATTATACACATTATTCTTTATTTTGCATACAGAAAAGAACTTGCAATCTGATATAAATTTCTGAACATGAATACTGCTCTTTTTCCTAAACCAAGAAATTAATTTACCTCAGCAATAACAATATTTTTTTTCTATGAGAATTAGAATAAATGTCATGCTCTAATTTTGGAGATGATCAAAAAGTTAATATTAGTACATAATGTCAAAACCACCATTTGGATTTCTGAATAATGTCTAAAGAAAGCACAAGAAAATACTTCTTTCATCTGTAATGAGCCTTAGAGAAAGTATTTAAAAAAATCTAGGAAGATAGTTGAACTTCAAAAGAAATTAAAGCCTGAGCTTTGAGATACTGCAGGTTAATATAATTGGATAATAAAACCCTCTTAAGTATAAGAAAAATATTAATCTGAGGTGCACTTCCTTGGGCTTTTTCTCAAGTTATAGCTACTGTCCATAGCACTATTTCCAAGCTAAATTAAAACCTGCTGTTAAACTTGTGTTTGCTAATATGATAACGACTATCCTTAGGGCTGGACGGGATGGAGAAAATTGCAGAATTCCAGGGCTGCTCCCTTTTATGTGAAAGGGAACTATTTTAGAGGGTTGCTGGGTGTAATCCTCTCCTAAAACTTTCATAAGGAGTGCATCCACAAAGTTAAACATGAGTGTGCTCACTGCTTTTAGTGCAGGCACCTAATGAGAGTCACCGCAGGCCAAAGAGGTCATGAAGTCATAGGTGTCTGTAGTTCTACAGCATAGACAGATCATCAGCACTGCTGAGTTGCTGTCTTCTAACTCTGACTTTTACTCAGGATTGAGTAACAAGATAGATATATCAAAAATGACAATTTTTTTCTCTGAAATCCTGATGTTACTAATACCAGCTTATCAATTTCACTTGTGTCACTAGGTTGGGTTTCTTTGGTTTTTTTCTCTTATCTTGAATATCTTTAATTTATGCAAAGTCTATATCATAACTCATTATTTGTTCTAGAATTCATATCATTCACAATTAAGGCACCTACATCGGTCCAGATTCCCATTAAGTAGGGAGAGTGTCAGGAGAGGGACACAAGTTTTGCCTTGTGTCAAAAAAACAAAATTTATTTTGTAGGATAACTTTAATGAGAATCTCAAGAAAACGGTACAAAAGAGGTGGACTAAACACTTGCCATACTTCCTCAGGAAATCCAAGTTCCTTCTCAAGCTTAAATGACCATCACTCTCTACAGAGCATGGGAAGATGCAAAAGCAGATAATGCGAGAGGATTGCATCTTTGTTATTGTAGCCCTTCCATTTTTGATTGGTAGAAGCAGAAACCTCTCTAAAGCTATCTATCACCTCTTACCCCTCCTTTTCTTGCTTAGTAGCAGGAATGAGAGTTGTCTTCTTGCCTCCACAGAAATTTTAGAAGACACTCCTGGTTATTTAAAATATGCCTGTCTCCTCACAGCCCTCTTCTGCCACCCACAGTTATTCCAATTTGCACCTTTTACTTGCCATTGTTCCCTACTAATTAGTCTTACCATATTGGAAATCACCTGATCTTCCTCCCACCCATAGACATTTCATGTGAATTACATTTTCCTTCTGTAACTGATCAACTGTTGTAAGGACCAAAAACAGATCATAAAAAAGGGACAATAAGGATGTATGAATATATTTCCAAGTTATAGTAACTGATCAGAAGCAAGTAAATAAGATGTCATTGTGCTGCCAAGACTTTGTAATCAATCAGAGGGAAAGTTAGGTATGACGGAACCCATTAACATGAAATACAAGATTTATTTACTAAGTAGGATGGGTACAAGAGTTAGATAACAGTTCCTTTTCTATCTCATGTATGCACACACATAAGTGCATAGGCTGCCCACATCAGACAAGGTATCTAATCCAGCTATGATCAGCACCATGGTCTCAAGGGCACAGGACATACTTTCCACTTGCCTGAGATGTCCAAGCCCTGTATGACAAAGTGAGTTCATCCTTTGGCAGTGATGAACACATTCATGGGTGTGCTTTCCCTGAGAGGAGCTACTGTCTTCATTATTTATTGCTTTCTACCCTAAAAATTCAGTGTAAGCCACCAGTCCAATCTCTTGACTTTCTCATGTCGTAACCCATTGGTAAGGGAGTGTGATGTTTGTTATGAATTCTCATCAGGCTGGAACAAAAACACCAGATCTGTGTCGGGGAGCTCTTTCTTATATTTTATTGTACTGTCACCTTAATTCTGACAACTAGTCCACTTTCTATACATAAGAGGTATTAGCTAACAATCCCTCAAATTCTTACAATACACTTTCACAAGAATGGTGGCTGAAAACCCCTTAATTTTTTATAATACACTTCCATAAGTTCTTAACTCTCACAGTAAAATCCATAAAGGTGTTGGCTCAAAAGCCACGACACACTTTTACATTTCCCCCAATGCCACAACAGAATTCAGTATGGACTGGGGGTAGAAAATGGTGGTTGTGCTTTGCCCAGGCAAAGGAAGCGGGGAGAGAAGTACAGACAGAAAAGGGAGAGAACACAAAATATCACCAGTCCTTAAGGTGTCATATTGGTTCTGCCACATGGATGGTCTGGAGCTGGGGCATTGAGACAAAGAAAGTGAAAGACGAAAAAGAGAGTGGGGAGTCCCAGTAGACTTTGCTTTGTAGTTAACCTGGTGCACACCTCTTACATAAACTTGATTTTTTTGTGCCGCTTTGTTCATGCATACACACCTGGGTCTTTGTGCCCTCCTCCAAGGGGTAAGTCTAGGCAGAGGCCTGAGTCTCAAGATGGAGCAGGAAGTTGACCCAGAACAGTGTTTCCCCAGTTTACAGGACCCTCTCTTCCAATCCCATGTGTCTAGTTGTAACTATGAGAAGGTATGACAGAAAATACAACGTCCTTACACTAAGTCAATTGCCTGTTGATAACTAAATAATTGTTATCTTCTGGAGCCCTACCCTGTACATATTACATGGATGAAAACACTATCTATGCATCTTTCCTAAATTATTAGAGAAAAGTGGATATAGTCCACCTCTTTAGGGTAAGCCTTCGCCATAATAATCATCCATGCTTTGTTAGTGATCCCAGCCCAATAATTTAATGTGATGGAGCTGGTATAGTCAAGGTCTTATTTAAATGATGCTTCTTGGTATGTCACCCTATATGATATTCCTTGTCTAATTAATGACATCTCCATTATCTGTAATTTACCTTCTTCCTCTTCACACAATGAACTACATCGGGAAGCATGATAAGTCATAGGTGGTAATTTTTGTTTATTTCTTTTAAGAATAAATTCAAACAATATAGAGAGAGCCTTAACTTTTGTTCAGATTTTAGAGTGTAATGGATACACATGACTGAGAATAGATGTCAGTTCCTAAACAAGTTGGAGCACTGAAAATTATTCCAGGGTGAAGGCTACCACCTTCAAGAAGAAGAGTTAAAATAGTTGTCCTCAAATTTTTTATAGAAGGTGGAATTATGTGTCATCCTTTGAGATCAGGGGCATAAGGAAAGTGTCAGAAAATTAGGAATGTCTGGTTATTCCAGTCTATTCCATATATAAAATCATAACCTTCATCAAATACAGAAAAACAAATGATTGACATATCAACATGGTTAAAGGAGATGAAAAACCATATCCTTGTAACTGATGCCTTGGTACAGTCATACCCGCTGTAAAAATGAAGGAATGAGTTAGAACCTTAGAATAAGATTCTATAATCTAGTGGGTAGAATATTAGAAGGATAGAATAGGCAGCAGTCAATCCTTATGTCTATGGATTTAGAAATATTTATTTCTGTGACTAGCAGTCTTCTTACCATTTTAACCACCACTTCTTCTTAGTCTTTGTCCCTATTCACTCAGAATTATCTACCTCATCTTTAATGCTTCTCTTGCACTCATGTTTTTCAACTCACTTTGGTTTTCTTCATTCCTCATCTTCAGTCAGTAGAACAGCATAAAGAACAGAAGGCAGAAAGAAAAGCAATTCTGTTGAACTTAAAAAGAGCACACTACATCAAAGTGAAATTCAGTGTTCTGTTTCTGAAACTGTATACAAACAGATGTTGAGAAAAAAAAAATGAACAGGATAATAACATTACTCCCCAGCATTCTGTCATCATTCAAATACTTCCAGTTGAGGAGATGACATTATCTCAATGTATCTTCCCTTTTAGAGCTGTAGAAGTGNTACTGTCTTCATTATTTATTGCTTTCTACCCTAAAAATTCAGTGTAAGCCACCAGTCCAATCTCTTGACTTTCTCATGTCGTAACCCATTGGTAAGGGAGTGTGATGCTTGTTATGAATTCTCATCAGGCTGGAACAAAAACACCAGATCTGTGTCGGGGAGCTCTTTCTTATATTTTATTGTACTGTCACCTTAATTCTGACAACTAGTCCACTTTTTATACTGAAGAGGTATTAGCTAACAATCCCTCAAATTCTTACAATACACTTTCACAAGAATGGTGGCTGAAAACCCCTTAATTTTTTATAATACACTTCCATAAGTTCTTAACTCTCACAGTAAAATCCCTAAAGGTGCTGGCTCAAAAGCCACAACACACTTTTACATTTCCCCCAATGCCACAACAGAATTCAGTATGGACTGGGGGTAGAAAATGGTGGTTGTGCTTTGCCCAGGCAAAGGAAGCGGGGAGAGAAATACAGACAGAAAATATCACCAGTCCTTAAGGTGTCATGTTGGTTCTGCCACATGGATGGTCTGGAGCTGGGGCATTGAGGAAAAGAAAGTGAAAGACGAAAAAGAGAGTGGGGAGTCCCAGTAGACTTTGCTTTGTAGTTAACCTGGTGCACACCTCTTACATAAACTTGATTTTTTTGTGCTGCTTTGTTCATGCATACATGAACATACGGGTCTCTGTGCCCTCCTCCAAGGGGTAAGTCTAGGCAGAGGCCTGAGTCTCAAGATGGAGCAGGAAGTTGACCCAGAGCAGTGTTTCCCCAGTTTACAGGACCCTCTCTTCCAATCCCATGTGTCTAGTTGTAACTATGAGAAGGTATGACAGAAAATACAACGTCCTTACACTAAGTCAATTGCCCGTTGATAACTAAATCATTGCTATCTTCTGGAGCCCTACCCTGTACATATTACATGGATGAAAAACTGTTAGCACTTTATTTATGCATCTTTCCTACTTCAAGAGAGAAAAGTGGATATAGTCCACCTCTTTAGGGTAAACTTTCTCCATAATAATCATCCATGCTTTGTTAGTGATCCCAGCCCAATAATTTAATGTGATGGAGCTGGTATAGTCAAGGTCTTATTTAAATGATGCTTCTTGGTATGTCACCCTATATGATATTCCTTGTCTAATTAATGACATCTCCATTATCTGTAATTTACCTTCTTCCTCTTCACACAATGAACTACATCGGGAAGCATGATAAGTCATAGGTGGTAGTTTTTGTTTATTTCTTTTAAGAATAAATTCAAACAATATAGAGAGAGCCTTAACTTTTGTTCAGATTTTAGAGTGTAATGGATACACATGACTGAGAATAGATGTCAGCTCCTAAACAAGTTGGAGCACTGAAAATTATTCCAGGGTGAAGGCTACCACCTTCAAGAAGAAGAGTTAAAATAGTTGTAATCAAATTTTTTATAGAAGGTGGAATTATGTGTCATCCTTTGAGATCAGGGGCATAAGGAAAGTGTCAGAAAATTAGGAATGTCTGGTTATTCCAGTCTATTCCATATATAAAATCATAACCTTCATCAAATACAGAAAAACAAATGATTGACATATCAACATGGTTAAAGGAGATGAAAAACCATATCCTTGTAACTGATGCCTTGGTACAGTCATACCCGCTGTAAAAATGAAGGAATGAGTTAGAACCTTAGAATAAGATTCTATAATCTAGTGGGTAAAATATTAGAAGGATAGAATAGGCAGCAGTCAATCCTTATGTCTATGGATTTAGAAATATTTATTTCTGTGACTAGCAGTCTTCTTACCATTTTAACCACCACTTCTTCTTAGTCTTTGTCCCTATGTACTCAGAATTATCTACCTCATCTTTAATGCTTCTCTTGCACTCATGTTTTTCAACTCACTTTGGTTTTCTTCATTCCTCATCTTCAGTCAGTAGAACAGCATAAAGAACAGAAGGCAGAAAGAAAAGCAATTCTGTTGAACTTAAAAAGAGCACACTACATCAAAGTGAAATTCAGTGTTCTGTTTCTGAAACTGTATACAAACAGATGTTGAGAAAAAAAAAATGAACAGGATAATAACATTACTCCCCAGCATTCTGTCATCATTCAAATACTTCCAGTTGAGGAGATGACATTATCTCAATGTATCTTCCTTTTAGAACTGTAGAAGTACCATGTAGTCCTTAAGCAGTGTTAACCTTCTACTATATGCAGCAGGTTCTAAGGCTGTGTGAACAAATTTTGTCTTTGGTTGGTTGTTTTTTTGTTTTTGTGTTTGTTTGTTTTGGTTGGTATTATTTAAGCCTGGCATTGTATATTAATGATGTACAAAAAGAATAATTCCCATGCTACATGCAAGCTAGAAAAAGTAATGAGGAGACAGGGTTTCAGCTGCTAAGATTTAGGATTTAGGAAAGAATTTAGGGAAAACAGTGTGACTGTAGCCTCCAGTCTGCTGATAGTTTCTTTGTTGGTGGTGATGTTTTTTTCCTTATTCCTAAGACCTCTCTTAGATTTACTACATGTCTGTGAAAGCAATCTAGGGTTCAACTGGCAAAATAGTTGAAGTTGTTTGTTCTTGCTGTTTATACCCATACAAATTCTATTTTGTATCTGTATTAACATTCCTTCTCATTTCAGAAGGCAGTAACTGTTAATAGGCATGCAAGACACATGGTTAATCTCTTATGAAATTATTTCTATAAATTCACTGCATCATAAAGTTACCATTTATAACACTTAGCTCACTACTACAATTTCCTATACTTCTGTTTAAATAAATTTCTTAATAAAATTTTCATAAACTTCAGAAATTTTAATATAGCATGTCCTACTGGGTTTTTTTTCATGGCAACAGGAAGTTCATTTTACTTCATCTACAGTACAATTACTCTACTCTGTACATGCAGGAGAAAAGAGATTCTCTATCTCAGCACCCTTAGTAGTTGAAATGCTCCAAGTTTGAGAGTGTATATGTTTAAGTGGAAATTAGTCCAAGTTATTCTGTGACTCCTTCCACTGATGTCTTGAAATTCAACTAGTCTTTCTCTGACTAACCTATAATGTGAAGATAAACAGTTTTTTCTGTGTTTGCTTGTTTTCAGAACTTTACTTCAAAAAAACCCCAAAATATCCCCAAAAAACCACAAACCAATAAAGCATCAGATACCAATAATGCTGAAACAAAGACAGGCTATTTTTTTTTCTCTTTAGTATAATTTGACTTCTTTTATGTAGAATTTTTTTCTACTTTTTTAAGCATCAGACATCTTCACATGTATTCTTAATTTTGAAATGTCTGCTAGCAGAGGCATTCCACAACCCAAAGGGACAATGTCACATTAATTTTCCAAATAAATAAATATTGTATTGAACCCAACTGTTTATTTCAGTGATCCCATACTGACTAATGGGAACCAGTACTGCAATGGGAAAATTCCAGAGAAAGCAAGCTGAAATTCAAGGTTATGACTGCAGTTTTGTTGCAATCCAGATGAATCTCATTGAAACTCCTAAGTACTACTTTTCAATAGGTATAAAAAATGTATCATTCACTGACATTTAATTTTTTTTAAGTTCATTATTTTTCAAGTATTAAAATTTATTTGAGACATGCTGCATTCTTACTCCCAAAGAGACTTGAATGTGTTTATTTAATTCTTCCACTTCCATTCAGTTAAGACCACCTGAGAACTCTCACTCTGTATGCTTTGCAGAGGATATGGTGATAATGTATTTTAAAATCTCAGTAGTGACTACAAACAGTTTATAGGACTTTGAAATTAACGATCTGAAGCTGAAATTCTTAGATCCAACCATGTTAATATTTATTCATACCTTTCATGCCATCATTAGTGCAATGGAGCACAGTCAAACAGATACCAAGCTTCTAAGATTCAGCTCATGAAGAACTAACAAGAAAGTCAGACTTATTCTCATTGGAAATGAAGAAACCTTGTGATGTCCTAATTAAAGTACTGCTGTTTCAGAGATGGTAAATAACACCGACCCAAGTAAGGATTAACTGTTGCAAACAACTGATCTCAAAAAGTAGAAACAACCATCAATAATTTATAGTCAAACATTTTCCTCCTTCATATGACAATGCTGTACTTAGGAAATAAACGAAAGATGTATTTTTTACATCTATATTCAGAAAATGTTCCAAATTATTAAAATTATCAAAAATGTAGGTAGGGTTTTTGGTTTTTTTTTGGAATTTTTTTTCTACATAACCAAGAATAAAAAGAAAGTTTTTAAGCTAAGTTATGTACTGAAATTAGCATAAGCAGATTCTGGTGCTCCTTTAGGGCTCTGTTGAAGAGAGCATTCCAGGGCTGGTGCACACCAACCAGACTGACCAGATGATTGTGGAAAGATCCACTGTTCTGAAAGGTATCAAAGATCTTTTTGTCATAATGGATTTCAGGTACCTAAAATACGATAAAATGTTCCTTTCCTGTTTTTCTCCCCATAAGTCTGAGAAGCAAGTCTATGTTTCTAGCTTGAAAGCCTTGGGATAGGAATGAGGGATTGTTCCATGACAAATTTTGGATATTGTTATGAAATTTTTAGATTGAGAAGACAGCTCGGTATTCTTTCAAGAGTTTAATAAGATTGCATATTTTTTCAGGTAGTGCTCTTAACATGTTAATGAACATATTTAAACAAATTCATTAACTAATTATCAATATGAATGCCCCTAAATTGTAGGAAGGTGGCTAGTCTCCATCATTTCAAAGAGCGGAGAGAAAAAGTATCAGCTAGGATGTACAAGTTCAAAATGTTCTTAAACCAGGAAATTATTTCAGTATCACACAAACCAGCCTAATAACCCTTTATTTTAAAGGTGAGAAAGTTCAACATTAATTCTAGCCGGAAATAGCTTTTTCGGCAATAAGAATACTGCAGATTACTTCACCTGGGCAACTTTGGCAAGGACTTCAGTAGCGAACCTGGTGGGTCAATTAAATGTAAGTGCTAAACTGAACCTTTCCTTTGAGGGAGGAAATCCTATTGAAGAGCAATTTCTCCAATACAATGAAAATGGAAAATTGATTTATAGTCAGAATGTGTCAGTTATTATAAATAGAGTTATAACAAGGGTCTATAGAATGTCAGATAAAGAAACACGACTGACTGGGGGAACAGATAACACCTCTGTATAAATGAAGTATAATTGTTCAATCAATAGTTTGCTTTAAAGGTTTGGGTAAGGTTTCATTAGACATAGATCAAACAGGTGTCTCTTTCTACAGAGAACAATGAACTGCCAGTTTATGGTGGGAAAACACTCAGAAAAAGAATGATTAAAAGCTACTAAAATGCAGTGAAGCAGATCATTGTAATGAATAGTTTTTAACACCAACTAAATAGTATCCTTTATCTTTCTTTCCCTCTCCATCTCTGCCCTACTTCTGTGTCAGCCAAGGTAACCACTGAGATAGTTTGTTTGCTGCAAAAAAGCTTTCCATTTCAGCAGTTGTTCCAACATGACAGGTGTCCTTCTTTAGGTAGGAAGCAGCTGCTGCTAAGATTAAAATCTATAAAATGAGTAGCATCCCATTCAGGGTCAATGCACTGCATACAAATAGATGTTTGCCTACAAGACCATTCCCCAAGTGTCAATGCAAACATTTTAAACTGGTTGAAGCAGCCCTCCTCCTGCTTTTAAGAGGTTCAGCAATCTAATCAGGGAGCAACAGCAACACTGTGATTTACAGCACACTTAAAAAAGCAAATACTCAAACAAATAATGAGAACAGACATGATTGCTCTCTATAAATACTCTAGGAATGAGCAAGGTAGTAAAATGCCCAGGAGGAGAAAGAATTTTTTTTAACTAAAGGACAATGTTGGCAATTGGCAATAAATAAATAAAGATAGAAAGTAGGAGATTACTAACTATTAGAAGAGTCAAACTATGGAACAAACTCCCAGTGAGAGTAGTGAAGGAAAAAGGTCTATGATATTTAAAGACACATATAAAAACTTTTGTGAAAGTTATTAGAGAATAATTGAGAAATATAATAGAGAAAACTAGAGATTAGGCCAGTTTGCCCAGATTCTTTGCAGCTTTCTTTCATATTTTAACCAGAATGATGAAGAGAATAACAGCAATTCATAGGGTGATACCAATTTCTATCTCTTTCAGTTGGCTGGAAACATTTTTTTAACCATGAAAATTTGCCATATTCGTTGAATGTGTTGCATATAGTTTGAAAATCTGAAGAATAATTTGATTTCATAGGCCTATTTCCCACACACCCCCATAGTGTATTTCGGAACAGCATATGTAAATGAAGTGACGCTTATGTCTACTGCTCTGGCTAGATGGTATGATTTATTGATGGCATAATCCCACATATTCCCTCAAGAGCATCCCACAAGATACCCCAAGTACATCATTGTTTAACCTCCTTACCATTCTCTAAAAGAAATCAGCTGCAAGATACGTGTTAGAAATCCTGACACCATCTTAAGTCACTGCTGGAATATCCACGTGTTGAATGGAGTTTTCATTCCACTTGGAGCTTCTCAGGGGAGCAGTTTATTACATATCAAGATTTTCAAGCCATTGGAGCAAGGTTTTTGCCAACTGGATTCAATAACTGCATAGTGCTGTGCTAGACTTGCTTGTCTAAAAGTCAGGCTTTCCTTTTTAGTTGATTTATGTTTTGGCACAAAATCCAATAACCCAAAAAGAAAATCATAAGGGCCTATCATTTAGAAATTCTAATAGAGATACAGAGCCTGAAGTTTGAAAGATAGTTGTAATCCATCAACAGAGGATGCCACTCCAAAATCAACTTCAATAGCAAAGGTACATGTAACATGATAGATTAAAATCCAACACTAATGAAATTATTATAATGTGCTCTGCAGAAAAATGCCAATGAGTGATCTCAAAGCAATTTTGCTGACAGTGCAATGAAGAGCACTGGTATTTTAAATGGTCATTGGCATTTCATTTAAAAAGGTTTAACAATGAGCCTTATTAGAAGGACAAGCAGCTAATCATTATCTAACGACACAAGACTGCTTGTCTCCATCTGTATCCTTGCAGTCTTTTATGTACTTGACCTTCTTTCTTGAAGCTTGTCTTAAACCCACAAATACTTATCCTGGGAAGAAAGGAAAGCAAGATGTTCTTGAATTACTGCTTCTAAAAGCCACATCCCTTTGGCCAAGTACAGCATTCTAATGGTCCCTCAAACCCTTGAAAACCCTTGAATGGATCTCATATCTAGTAAAAAAAAAACCTATAATGACTGCACAGAGTATTTATGGAAACAAACAAAAAAAACCCCACACAAACAAAAGCAAACAAACAAAAAAAAAACCCACAAACTACACACACAAAAAAAACCCCAACCAACCAAAAAAAGAAAAAAAAAACAAGAAAAATCAAACACAAAAAAAAACCCCAAATAAACTGAACCAATAAGCAAGGAAGAGGATAGAAATAGTCATTCCAGTGGGACGAGAAGAATTCTGTTCAGTCACTTAAAGGGAACTATGAGACTAGATCTTCAAGCCTGAGAACCTCCTGTTATAAAGGAAAAGGTGTTGATAAGGAAAATAAGCATTTCCTTTGTTCTGTAAAATAGGATATACATGATCAACACTTGCTTGAAACAGTCCGGAAACAATTCTCAGAACCCAAGTATTTCCTTCAGTTGGTTAATAACCTAACAAGCTATGAAACTCTGCTTTTTTTTTCTTTCTTCCATCTGTTCTGATTCTTACATTTTACTACATCACAATTATGTATCAGAATCAAAGGAGAACAATATTATCTGAAGCAGCCTAGATAGTATTGCCAAAGATTTCTTCCAGGACAATGAAAAAATCTGAATTTTGGCACTATTAGGACTGACTCTTTCTATTTGGTTAATATCTAACCATCAGAGGAACTAAAAAAAAAAAAAAAGCTATGCAAAAGATAGATTATCATGGTAATTTAAACCTTTAAACACACTCAAAGGGTTTTGCATTAATTTTTTGACTGGTTTATGTCAGTTTTAAGATAAGCAGTCTAGCTTTATTTTTGAGAGGTTATGTCCTGTGCGTTGCTAGATACAATCCCTTGTAATACTTAGTTAGAAGAACAGTGAGGTTCTCTGTCACCACAGTTCTTAGCAGCAGATAATTGTTTCTAAGATTCTGAGAATGGGGAATTTGAGGTGCATTTTAAAACTCAGACTAGAAGTCAAATAGAAAGGGGTTTAACACAGTTTAAGTAGTGGTAAGACAGAGAGAGAGTATGGAAAGCTAGGATTAAGACAAATCATTTTAGTTTATCAACCATAACTTTAAACTTATTATATGCAAACTCTTTTAGATTAGGATTGAAAGTTCTTAAATCTTTTCTAGGTCTTTTCACTTAGGCTAATCTCCTGTCATGTACTTGCTCAGTGCTTAAGCAATAACCTGGGTAGGAAACATGGTCAAGCTAAATATGATTGAAATAGTTTCTTACCAGTAAAGAGTACTAGTTTAAACTCTGGGAAAAGACTGAACCTTTACCTCCCACAACCTTGGTGATGGCCTAATTTACAAATTGCTGAGTTCTGTTAGATGTTGTCTGTTCTATCACTACCATTTTGTGGTGTCTTGACTACTAAAAGTCCCTGGAGAAATCTGTTGATCAGACAAAATAAATATTCCAGGATTGCTCTTTAAAGGAAGAGGAATGCCCCTTTAAAAATCTGAGCATTTTCCAGGTCTAGGTAGTTAGGGGAAATTTTCTTTTGCTTAGTAGTGGCAACTTCATCATTACTTGTACTAAAGGATGTCTTAGAATTATTTAAATTATATCATTGGGAAAATCATACAAGACATTTATTAATCAATCTGCCAGGTGCTTCTTCCAAACACATGGATGCAATCCCCACCTGCAAAAAATTTTCCGAGAACTTGCTAACAAAAAGAAAGACGAGTTGTTTCTCTAATTAGGTTATATTGTGGATGTGTAAAAACAAACTACAACAAATTAGCAACTAAAGAAAAAAATTATTTTTGTTTTGACACTACACATTACTGGGAAGAACATCTGTGTATCTAATTTTCTGCAATGAGCAGCTATTGGCTAAAACATAAATCATCTAATTAAAAAAAAAAAGTGATAATGATGATAGTACTTGGCT
This sequence comes from Alaudala cheleensis, assembly GCA_013398995.1. NCBI lineage: Eukaryota > Metazoa > Chordata > Aves > Passeriformes > Alaudidae > Alaudala > Alaudala cheleensis. The sequence continues at coordinate 102,379 of VWYE01024881.1, forward strand.
TCCAACTTAAATAAGTCATTCTTTAGAGGTTTTTCTCCTTCAGTACTGATTACAAAGGTGCACTATATTACTGCTGAGTTATAATCAGTTTAGCATTTTTAATTTTTAATAACAGTTTCTGTATTCATTTCAGTTTGTGGTGATGATCCCAGCATGTTATAATAATTTGCATCACACTTCTAAATGAGAATTGATTTTGTTTGCATGGGTAATTTCTCAGCAATTCCCCTTAATTTCAAGATGAATGTGTTTTTCAATTTTTCCAATTATGTAAAAAAACAAACAAACAGCCCCCCCACCATGGAATCTCTCAGAGTTCCTACTACCTTTATATCAATCTGCTTTCAATTAATTGTCTTAAACTCAGTGGGAGATTGTTGAGCACTAGCAGGATGCACTGAGGCTGTGGAGCCTCTTTCCTCAGGGATTTTAAAATCTTGGTTAGATACAGCCCTGGCGAACCTGCTCCTGCTTTGAACCAGATCTACAACTGGATGACCTCAAGACCTCCCATCCAAACTGAATTTTTCCATGACTTTATGAAAGCAGTCATCAATCACATTATATATTGGTACCATTGTACATTGCAATTTACAGGGAAGCAATTTGCACAATTCAGATAAACAGGACTAAAATAATAAGCATTTAAAAATATCTACATTTTTAAAGTTTTAAAGTCTATGTCACATTTGTGCATGTATGTTTTTGCATATATGCATACACATATGTATATTTCTTTCTATCGATACACGTATTTGTACACATTCTGTTATGTTAAAACATCCCTTTTTATGCACCAGATTTTAGTGCTTACTAACATTTGTGAAAAATTGTTGATATTTGTATTCTACTTCCAGTTCATTCTAATTATATTTCAGTCTGTTTAATTAATGAAGACATCATCATCATCACCATCATCATCACCAAAAGTAAAGGCTGACACAACGAAAATCGAAACTAGAGCTAGTCCATAAATGAATAGTTTTGATTAAAAAAAACAAATAACCTATCCAAAAAGAATAATATTGTATTTCTTTTAGAAAACAGTTGATGGAATATTTTTTTTAAATCATTTGAATTATTCATTATTCTAAATGAAATTATCAGGAAATTTCTGGTTCCCATAATGTCTGTATAAATTGAATATAAAACTATAATGTATACAGAGTTACAGCTGCTAGTGTATTTGTTCAAAACAAAATGAATATGACTCATTTATACAACTAATTATAGAGAAAATAATGCTGGTTTTGTGGTGAATTTCATCCTATCACCATCTGTTACATATTTCAGAACAGCTTTTTAATCCAGAAGGTGCTTTTACTTGGCATGATGACAAATGAATCGATATCTTTATTACTGGACATATTAATTGCATTACAGCCTTAATACATCAGAATATTACATAATGTCAAATTCTTCTTCCTTGCTTCCATAAAATCCATACTGACTTTAAGTTTATTACAACCAAAATACCTCTGGAAATTGGAGCACATATCATAAAAAATACAGTATTGAAAGCACAATCTGTTCCTAGAAATTGTCATTAGAAATATTTTCTAAAAGTTGATTTTGAACTATAGGAATAGATGTTTTTACATGAAGGGAGGCACTTAAAGAGTGTCTCCATTCTGAGCAGCTTTAATGCCCCAAGATACATTTTTTTAAAAATTGTATTTTCCATTCTTCCTGGGACTCTGTGTTTCCATCTTCCCTGGAAATGATTGTTATGTTTAGGGATAAAATTATCCTTGTGTCTGTCAAACTATCTAGTTCAGCAAGTAAAATTCGATATAATCCACCTGAGTGAGGTCTGTAGGATAGCACTTTCATTCTTTTCTTTCTTCTTTCTTTTATTAACAACTAAGCGGTAATAAAAATCCATTTTGAAAGAATTGACGACTTGGGATACATTTTGCATAGTTTTTCCAGGAGAAGCTCTGATTTCAGACTGGAGCTTTCCCAGCTTCAAGCTGATGAAGATACTGTGCTCATCAGAATGTGAGCTTGCACTGTCCTGCTTTGTTCTAGAGGTAATTTCCAGCTCAAGGTCTTTGGTGGGGAGGGCAGGGAGGGAAACTCTAAGGAATGTAAATTATTTTAGATGTTAGAGATAATCATATTCTGCTTGAATTGTTAAATCATTTGCTTTAAAAAGTGTTAAGACACACTTAATTTAAAAGTGGAAGAGATAATCCTACTTGAGCCTGATAAGAGCCTGAAGTCTTTATCAGCTGCATTGCTGCTAGAGAGTTCTGTGATGGAAAGGATTAACCCACCTGCTTAATTTCAAGCAAACTGAGCTTGCAAAAGAGCCCTCAAGAGAACCCAATGACGGAACTGTGTCCTGGACTTGTGTCAGCTGTGCCACATTTGTCAGGCACCTGCAGCATTAGTCCAGGCAGCAGAGCTAGAATCAAGTGGACTCTGCAGAGATTACATGTCCTGCTCTAAGCATCTGCTCAGTATTTCAAGTACATCAACCTTACATTCTCAAGAGGATGCTTCACTTCTCTTTCAAGATAAATTTAAGGAAAAAATGCTGGTTGCTGTACACATTTCACTGCAAATACGGAGGATTCTCTTCCTCTCTAACACACATCTATGTGTATGCTCTTGAATGTAAGATGAATTATTGAATTAAGCACCTAAAACATTAACCTTTGATGAAATGTCAAAAGAATTTCAACTACGTGGCTCAAGGACTTCAGGATAATAATAAATAAATCTATGCCACAAACCTAAGGTCTGGTCCATCCACTTTATTATTCGGATCTCTAAAGAAGACTTAAGTCTTCTCACACAGCTATTATACCCATATAATTTTAATTTTTTGCCATGTCCCTTACCCCTGCCCTTTGTGGAATAAAATAAACTCTTAGACATGCTCACATCCATGCCCCCTCAGCAACTGTAAAAAATTAACTCTGTAATATGTTCACAGGATCCCTTTCTGTATCCTTGCTAGAATGTACAACATGAGAAAAGCAAGAATGCTAAGGATTTGAACTTGTAGAGTGCCAAGTAGAAATAAAAAGTTGAATACTCTTAATAAACAGACCAAAGCCTGACTTAAGACGAAGGCAAAAGATCAAGGAAATTCCTTTTTGACTAGAGAAAAATGTTTTCTTCTGCCTGTAACTTTGGAACTTCCTGAATCACGAACATGGGAGAGACCTATCAGGCACCTCGGAGATTCTCCAGATTATCTGAGGCACTACATTAGTTCCATTGCCTATAACCTCCTTGGACTGTGGGGTTTGGGAGAAAGGCTTTCATCTAATTTCCTATAATTTCCACTTGAATCCTTTAATTAATGCATGAACTGACCTTCTGTCAAAACATCTAGATAAATAAAAAATTAATTTAGACATTGATTAACTGAATGAAATCTAAAGCATTGTATTGGCACTTCATCAAAGAGCAACAACTGAGAAATTGCATAACCTAATAGAACTGTCAGAAATAAAAACATTCCATCACAATTCATCTAGAATTACTCTGGGTTTTTAAAGGACAATTGTATGCAAGAAAAAACAGAAAGGTAGGAAAAAAAAAAAACCTCAAAGAGAGAATATTCCCACAATCTGGGAAAAAGATTAAAGAATGTGGAAAACAATCACAAAATTTTGTACAAATTTTGACAAAAATTGTCTAATAAAGGAGATATAGAAAAAAAAAAGTCCAGCTATACTTAGCATATATACTTACTGTTAAATGCCTTGCATTTAGAAAAACCTGTTCTTTGTATATTCCAGTCCCCTCCAGCTCCATAACAGATTTTCTACTTACTTAGGGAGGCAAGTACCAGATTTCCCATAAGTCTCTTCTACCCCTTAGGCCTCAATCACTTTGAGACATATTGCAATTTTAAGATCACAGACAGAATATTATGAGGCAATTTGGCAAAAATAAAAGCATCATTTGTAATACTTGCATAAGGAAGTATTATAAAACTAAATTGTTCCAAAGATGTTGAGAGGAGTGTGAATTTACGCAGCAAGAAGGAAATAAATAACATTCCTGAAGGCAAACTATGGTGTGGTACAAATTTTCATTGTTTACTTTATTGATAATCATTACCATTATTATTATTATTATTATTATCTTGTTAGTCGTTATTCACTTAAGGAGTATATGCAAAGCAGATTAGTAAAAAAAAAAAATAAATTCTCTAAACTCTAACCATGCCTTCAGTAAAGTTAGCAATCCTTTTGAGATTGACATCACTGCTATCAAAAATCACAAAACTGTGGGCAGAGTTCAGTTATCTCAAATAGATAGAGGAAAGAGAGAGGAGGAGAAAAGAAGTTATGAAGTTTTGGCTTAGGATTTTATTTTATTTACTTTGAAAATATTTTAGTATATTTTGTTCTATTCTGTACTGTTCTCTGAGAAATTACATCTATATTCTTTGGCACAGAATCACAGAGTTGCAGAGAAAACCAGCAAGGCTGGGGAAGGTTCTGCAATGTAAGTCCTATGAGGAGTGGCTGAGGCAGCTGGGGTTGTTCAGTCTGGAGAAAGGAGGCTCAGGGGAGAGAGACCTTGTTGCTCTGTACAACTACTTGACAGGAGGTTGTAGTGAGTTGGTGGTCAGCTTCTTCCTTAGGGAGTTACTGATAGAACCAGGGGAAATGGCCTCAAGTTGAACAAGGGGAGGTTTAGGTTGGCTATTAGGAAGAATTTCTTCATTGAAAGAGTGGTAAAGCATCTTAACCTCTGGTAAAGAGGCTCCCAGAGAGGTGGCAGAGTCACCATCCCTGTGTTTAAAAAAAAAAAACAAAACAGTGCATGTGGAACTTTGTAATGTTCAGTGGATATGGTGGTATGAAGTCAAATGCTGGACTTGATTATCTGGAGGTCTTTTCCAGCCTTAATGATTCTATGTTTCTATGAAAAGTGCTGAGCCCAAGTGACACCCAGTGACCTGCAAGACAAGCCTTTATTTTAGAAATGTAACATAAACAAGGACAAAGTTGGAACGGAGGTAAGACTTTTGGGAACATTTGTTTCACTGAAATTCCTAAAAAATCTCAGTGGAACCAGTAAAAATTAAAGTTACAATCACATGGAGAGGTTTTTCAAAAGTTCAATTGGCACATAATTTTTAAAGTCAGGTTTGGAAAGCCATTTATCTGGAAAGAGACAGAGATTTTGCATGAGTCACTGTAATTCATTCAAGAGTTGTGTGCTTGACATTTTATAAACACCTGCTAAGTGCTTTTGTGCAGTTTTGATGAGTAGATATTGCCGGACTAACTTTAAGAAAAATTACAGCCTCCCCCTCGCCCTTTTATCTCAGATTAGCCCAATTAAGACAACCCAATGTCAGACAATCTAATCTTTACGGTTGTGCAAGATATACAGTCTTAGATTTTCCTGTCCTGTGTGTGTATGCATGAGTCACTATACATGCAAAAAATTCTGCACTTAGAATACAGCACTGAATGCCTTCCGGTGGTATATTTCTTCTAAAGTCAAAGAGGATGGTTTTCAAACTCAAAAACATTTTTTTATGTTCAACAGTGTGTCTTATTTTTTCTCCCTCGACTGCCATTAATACTAACATTAACATTCCTCAGCCGAAAAGTTTAATTGAAAAGATTACTAAATCTTACTGTAGGAGTGCCTGTGTGCTGAGGATACATTAATTTGTTTTCATAAATATTGTGCAATGCATCTACAGGAAAATTGGAAGGTGACACTTAAAAAAAGGATCTAAAAGCCTGAGTTCTTAAATCCAGTATTTATGTGCATGTTTAAAATATTAGTAGTTCAAGTGACAATATTTCTGTCATCTCCTATTTAAAAAAGAAAATGTTTATGAAAACATTATGTCCCATGGCTCTATCTCCAAATAATTTTAAACCTAATTTCTTATTAATGTGATGTATGTCTTAATAAATTTTTCCCTAGCTGTTAAAAAGTTCAACAAAGACAACTTTCAACAGGAAATTTATTAAATTATGCCTTTCACAATCACTTCTCTGAAGGGGAAAAAGGAATCTGCTGTAGGCTTCTCTTTATTCCACAAGATGGAGCTCAATCCCTGTACTACAATTCTGCAACACCTCACGAGGTGGCTTTTGTCCTTTTGCCGTTCCCTTACAGGAAGAAGCAACAACCAGAATAAGCAGTGTGATGTAATAGTCCTCTGTTTATAGATGACATAAATGTCTGCAGAAAACAGTGTTATGATCCTACAGTGATGTATCCACAACCAAGTATGCACTTTGTAAACTTAAGATGTAAGGATAAAATACTATTTTATAGGAGATGCAAGATATTATTAACTAGATGACATTTAGATCCGGGGTCCAGCACTTATTCAACAGAACAACACAATGATTTGCCATACAGGGAGTTTTATGCTGGTTAAACATAATGATTGCATCATTGATACAAAAAAAAAAAAACTTGAATCTTTACATAAAAATGAAGTTCAGAATATGAATTACATCCTCTAAAATGCATCAACTAGAGTTTTTCTCTGAATATCATGCTTCATTAAGATATAGTCAAGGGTTACGGGATTATACTGCACACACAAATCAAAGAATTATTTCACAGCAATACCTGAGAACTACAGAAGCACAGTTTGGCTGGAAAGGATGTCTAGAGTTTATCTAGTCCACCTGCTACAGAAAATCATATCAGGGACAATTTAATATAGCTCTGGTTATTTTCAGTAATCTGTCCATCTTTCTGAAAAGTGATGACAATCTGTAATCCTGAATGTTCAGTTAAAAAGTATAAGCTTTGTACCTCCAGTATTTGAATGTAAATTTTTAGTGGAAACATCCATCTTTCAGTTACAGAGTAAAGTGTTGGCTCACTGAATTGCTGAGGACATGTAAAATGTGTGGAAGCAGATCAAACTGAGATGGATAGCTTTTATATTTCATTAAAGGACACATCTAAAAGCCTACTCAATGATGTATGCTGCTTCAGTACCTCTTCAGTTCAAAGAATCATATAGACAAGAAGGTTTTTCACCTTGACAATTATGTCAGCTAGAACAGCTTTAGAATCCAGAAACCTCATTCAACTGGCATACAACTAAGGAAACCTCACTCAACATTACAACTGATTTTGCAAGTTTGAGATGCCTTCAGAGAATTTTCATGCTTTCTCAGTTGTTGGATTTCCAATTACTTTCACTTCTGTGAGCACACTGGGTGAGATCCAGAAAAATCCAGTTTCAGAAGCAGGGAAAAAGTAAACTGTCAACATTTTGTTTTCCATTAATACTTTTGATTGTTTGCAGATGCTGCAGTAATGTCTACCTTTTCCACAGCATTTTTGTACATCTCTCACCTTATCCACATCCATGTTCAGAATAAATATACCATACAAGCTTCCCACTGTAGTACTATACCCACCACCTTTATATTTCTGCAGACTCAAGAGTCTTAGTTTTTTTCTGTTTTGCTTTCTTGTTATCCTTTTCAAACTAGTACAAATCCAGATTCCCACACCCATGTTTTTTCAACCAGCTCTCTGATATACTCCTTAACAAGTGCCAGCATGCCTGTTATTCCCATCACACTTATCTATCCTCCTCAAAACCTTCAGCACTCATGGGCTTTTTTGTCATTTCTATGGCTATTTCTATTTTTATCCTTTTCCTTTCTCTGGGACATTTTCTCCATTCTTAGAATAAAATATAATGAAATAAAATGGAACAAAAATACAGCCATTCACAGCACTTTTACTGACACACAAACTTCTGGTTTATGGAAACCTGAAATATTTTATCTTTTCATTTCACCTAATCACTGTAGACCAGATCAGGTTGTAGGTATTGGGACACTCCCCTCATCCTTCTCTGCAAACCCTCTCAATTCTCCTTTCATTTTCAGCACTTGCAGGAAGTCTCCTCTCTTCTTTACAGCTGCTGCCGTGTCCTATCACTGCCAATCATCTCACTATATTTCAGCTTTCCTCTCTAATTTAAGCCTCAATCTCTCTGCTTCCCTCAGCATCCCACACTTTTCCTTGGCTTTGTTAAACGATCCATTTGATCACTTTCACTTCCTTTTCCCTGATGTTTTACTTCAGCTCTCTGACTTGCTAAAATGTTCATCCTTTACTTTCATACTTTCATTAAGTGTGTCTCTCTTTTTCTGTCTGACTTTTCTCTTGCTGTGTGTTCTCCATTCGAGTTAGCAGCTATTCTGTCTCATCACTGATCACAGGCTTCACCATCTTCCCTTGTGACATTGAAGGCAGTTCCTTTTGACAGCACTGATATGTGCCTTATGATCACATCCTGTTGGATTTTTCTTTTTCATTTCCTGAGATGGCACTGATGGTATTTTTTTGAATATGCCTAATCATTTAGGTTCTTCAAAAAAGGCCCCCTCTTTCAGCCCCAGAGTTCAGAAGAGAGTGTGTTTGCTTGGAATACATAAAACATTTTTATCGATGTCTTCTTTTGATGTTTATCTTTTTATAGACCATTCTCTTCCCTTTGTCTTGCATTTCAGATTCTGGAAAGAGTGATATTTTCAATCTAAATGAGGAAGATTGTGCAGACAATTCTTTACAGCTTCTGGCCTTGATGTATGAAGTATATAATAGTGAAAGGATTATTAGATCAAAACAATGAAGTTTCCTTCATACTAAGGTGAGTATCCCACTTTGTGGATTACACAGCATTTTTTCCTGACTTTCTGACATCTGATTTATTTAATTTCCCAATGCTAAGTTGAACAGCCTTGAAATGTACATAGATATATCCTCTATGAATAAAACCATCACACCACAGAATACCTTTCTCTCTTTTACTTCATGAAATGCTTAATGAGTTAATTAGGAATTTCCCATAGAAAATGGGTATACAATAACTCAAGAAAGAAAGGAAATAAATGAAGGACTCAGTGGATAATGGGATAAAGATACACCACTATGGGTTTTTTACAGCATGACAGTTCCCCAAAATTTTTCACCCAAGAAAGTGTTGTCTCGGAATTAATTTGATTAACAAGCATATACGAATATCCTGCTGAAGCTGAAACACTCCAAAATGGTGGTAACTCATTAGATTCACAATGCCTCAAGGTGTGCCCTTTGATCCAGTTTTATACTTCTCCTCAGGCTTCCAACTGCTTTTGTTACAACTGTATGAATAAAAAATGAGCAGAAACCACAATGAATGACCTTTCTTTTGGTCACTGTTTATAATGACTTTATATGCTTGAAAAATATCAGAATCATTCACTGCTGAACTTAAACCACACAACAGAAAAGGGCAGGGGGAGGAAAAGGAAAAAAAAAAAAAAAGAAAAGAAAACACTGGCGTTTCATTCCTTTTGATATGAATAGGACTCTTTGTTCCAAGGTCACAGAAGTCACAATAGTCAAGATAATTACAAATTTTAATTGAGCATTATGAAATTAAAATGAGGTGAAAAATCCCTAATAAATTGTGCCACTGCCTTCAAGAACACAGTAGGGAATTTAAAAGGTGTAGAAGTTTTTAGAGGATTGATATGTTTATATTCTGATACAGTAATAGCCCTTCCCTTCCCTCTTACTTTTGTCTTTTGTCAGGCAGAATTTCAAAATTTCATCTCAGTCCTATTAAATAACAAAAACAATCAAGACTTTTGTTCCTCTAAATAACGTATGATGGTGCTAAGAATCTAGAAATGGCATTGTTTAGAAAAAAAGAAAAAACCAGCATTTCAAAAGTTCTATTTCAAAGCTTTTGAGCACTTTGAATAATTTGCTTAAATATCAAATAAAAGAAGTGTAAATCTAGATATTTTCAAGTCAAAGTTGGGCTGTTCAGAAACTCTGGCATCAGCCTGTCTCATAGCTGGTGTTGTGCCACAGAGCCCAGAAAACATTCTTGTCACCACAAGGAAATATTCAAAGGTGTTTCACCCTAGCTCATCTTTCAGCTCTCAGACAGAAAAACAGCTGAAAACACAAGACCTCCTCTATTTTGTGTTTGCAACACAAAGGTCACTTTTTTTCCTACTGTGAATCCTTATGAGTAAGATAAAGAAAGATAAACAGAAACATACATGAATGAGTAAAGAAAAAATAATGAGTTTGACTGTTTATGCAAAAAGTAAATGAATATTGATATTCCTGTGTGAAAAAAACAGAAAATTCCTTCTTGGTTTTATGATCATCTTATTGAACCTAGGTTTCTTGCTTCTCAGGAACTCAGCATGAGTGAATCGAGTTTTTTGTTTGTTTTCCTGGTTTACTTTTAGATGTAGATTTTCTGTGAGGCAGGGGCAGTCAGTTGTATGGAGGATGGAAGGTAAATTGGACTCTTATAAATAATGAACAAAGGAAAGATTTTGGAAAATATTTTGATATTTAAATTCTATAGATTTACCTATTTGGATGGAAATCAAATGCACAAACACCTTTGGAAACTGTCCCAGAAATATTGTGCTGTATAATCAGGTATAGCCAAGAGGAATTAATTAAGAGATTTGCTTTATTAAATTCTCAGTTGCTGTTAAAATGAGTATTTTGCCAACCAGTGTTTTTAATGAACCTGGGATTTAAAAACGAATGAGAAACATAAAAAAAAAAAGGTAATTTGTTAAAGGAAAAATAATTAATAACACACAAGCTCAGTACTCAGTTTGATTTACGGCATGACCTGTCTCCTAAGGTTCCTTTCCACCCACTGGCTCCTTAGGCAGCACACAGGGATCACGCAGCCAGGGTGGACAACTCCAGTACAGCAGCCAGCCTGTAAGCCAGCCTGGCAAAAGGCAGGTTGTACTCCAGCCAGTGCTAGTCCCAGGTTTATAATTGTTTAAAAGAAATTCAGAATGTCATCATATTTTGTTCTTACAAAATGCTAATGTATCTTCAGATCATATTTGAAAAGAAGGCATCTCCATAACCATATCCATTTATCTTAACTACTCCATTTTTTACTGTCATTGAGGTTTTTCGTGGTTTATTGTTATGTCACTTATGAGATATTTTATTCTTAATAAAACTTCCTTATGTTAACTTTAATTTCTCTTTTGTATGATTTCCTTCGCAGTTCTTTCTCCTTTCTCTAATGCAAAAATCTTTTCCTCACCCTTTTACTTCTCTACCTCTCAAATTCTTTTCCCTTTTTCTTCTATTGCATTTTCATGCATATTCACTGTCATGGTCTTTTCCCTTTTTTTGCCTTTTTTTTTTGTATCTCCAGCTCAACACTGATTACATCTTTCTCATGATTCATATTATGGTCTAACAAACATGCCATTGATCATATGATTACACCCATACAGTTTCTCATGATCTGGTGAAGACAAGCCTGTGTGGGCCTAGTTCTCCTTCCCAGGCCCAACCTTTCTTTCCACCCCCCTTTAAATCTATTCCCATGATTTTATCCATAAGCTACTAGAATTTTACCCTTATGCTATCAAAACAACATTTGATCTGACAGCTATGTTAGTTCTTGCACTGTCCTGTTTTCTTCTTATAGGAACTTATCAACAGATTACAGTTTCTTACCGTAAATTTTCTTATTCATTCAAGAAATAACTACAAAGGGTTCCATTTTTTCATGATTTTAAAATGAGAAGACACACAGCTCCATTTTTTCCTCCTCAGAGTTATTGATTTCTATATATGCATTTCTTCTTAATTTGTAATGTAAATGGTTTGCTACAGTACAAATGCAGACATTCAACTCTTCATCACTTAAAAATTCACAGTATTGGTAATTAATGCATTAATCCACTTTCTTGTCAATTTATCTCATGTAATTTAACATTTATGATCCAAGACATTAGTAATGCCACCTCACCCCTATAAATTTGTCAATTTAACCCCTGCCAGCATGAGCTTATTTCAATAACTATTAAAAAGAAAAAATTAAGGAAAATTTCTCATGCACTTGGTGGTTCATAATAGGATTTGGTGCCATTAAAAAAAAAATATGTAATTATTCAATTACAGAAATATATTTAATTTTATTCCCAATACTGAACTATTTTAGGTTAGACAAGAGAGTCCATAAAGATAAGAGCATTAGTGTCAGAAAACAAAAGATCCTAATACTGTTCACAATTGTCATTTCAGAGTGATTTAAATAACATTCTAGAGGTTTAAAAATCACTGTTTCAAAAAAAATGGGCTTATACAGGGGAGGTAAAAGTAGCCATCTGACAGAAATTAATTTCCTGCATTATGCTATTTGTCACAAAAGAGTAGATTCTTGGAAACTACTTGGAAGAAATGTAATGCCAAAAGAGTATTAAAAAAAGTCTCTTTTTCTTCATAATCAGATGAAAAGTTAAAAATTAAAGTATTCATTATGGCAATGTTTCACTAGTGCTTTTGGTTCACAAGAGCAAAATGTTGCAAAGCAAATGTGGAATAATCAGATTTTATACCGGTGTGATTCCAATATTTTATCTGTGGCATTTTATTCCTAAACAAAACATTGAACCCTCACTCTTCCACCTGTTAAATCTTTTTGAACATATGTGCTTTGAGACAAGAAGAAAAATGGCATATGAGAACACTTCAAGAAGAAAAGCTCCTTTGGAGCCACAATTAGGTGCATACTTTTAATTGGGATGATGATTATTGGAAATGTTTGCATTGAGAAAAGCATTTATGAAAAAAGTCTTGAATCTTTGATTTAGACCTTATCTGCTGGCATAGCTGTGACCTTTAGATGGCTTTTAGAGTCTGTGCATATATTATCAGTATATAGTCTTTGATCATATTAGCAGAAAGGCTTTTAAGGCAGATCAAAGAGATGGCAGCATAAGAGGTGACCAAGGATGCACATATGCCTTAAACCCACACCAAATGCATCTAAACGATCTCTCATGTGCTTATCTGGACGGATACAGAGGATGTGCAAAACTAGAGCAGTATCACCGGTTTGATTTTCAGACTTTTGTGAGATAATTGAGTAATAGAAGAGACTCTTAGAAGGCTGAACATAGACATTAGCTCAGTGACCTACACAAACTTTACAACAAAACTCGAGGTAAACCAGCACACAAGTTCGGAAGTAAGCCATTATTTATTGATTTTTCCTATAGTTGTATTTTATCCAACTGGGCCAAGGCAGTAATCTGCATTTCTGAACTACGTAATCATTAACACATTAACATTAATCACTAGAACATAACTAAAGAAAATACTGGAATGTGTTACTCACTGGTGTAAGCAAGTACTTGAAATTACACAGTATTTACATGATGCCAAAATCAGGACAGTTCCTCATCTCAGAAGGACAGGAAATATTTGATTTTAATCTCCCAATTTCCTTTTTAAATTCCTGTAAGACTGCCTATTTAACTTCAGTCTTTTGTGCGCTTGTTTCATCCTACTTCACTTGCTCAGCATCCACGTTCCTTCTTATAACTTATTATGTTTCATTCTTCTGAAGAGTACTCCACATTCAGAATGAAAATTCATTTATTTTCCTCAAGATCAATTAAGAAATGGATAAATATGCTAGCATAAAACAGGGAACATGATGCACTTATATTTTATTTTCAGTCTTCTATTTTCCAGCAATTATTTGCCAAAGAATTAGCATTTTATCCAACAACATAACATAAGTTTTTAACCTCAGAGTAATACTGATACAAATATTTGTATATTAAGCATCAAATTTATCTTGCAACTTCGAAATGTTTCAATAGAAATCATTTAAATGTCTTTTTCTGGGAAAGTAGGATTGGGGGTGGCATGTAAACTAAAGAAAAACAAACAGCAACAGAAAAATGAAACCTTTTTGATACCAAATAAACAAAAAATTTTTCCCTTGTTCTAAAATGTATCTTGCAATTATCTCTTCCTCCGTGTACACAGCTCAGTCTTTTAAATAAAAGCAACAATTTCCGCCTTTGAGAACATTTCTCTCCTTTGATCCGTGGCGTATATGAATTTCAACTTTTTAATTTCCAGTGTACCATGCTGTCATTATTCCTTCTTGGGAAAACGTTTGATCTTTATGGGAACATGCTGTGGTTAAAAATAATGACCTTGGATTAAATAAAGAAAGCAGAGCCATATCCAAAAGCATGCTGAACAATGATGCTTCTACCTCAGGCAATGTCACATCAGTTGCTCTGTGCTCAGCAGGAGCTGAAGGCTTATCCAACATATTTGCTTTGAAAATTTCACAGATAACATTAATTTGAAAAACTGCTAGTAATCATGAAGGAAGGAAATAACAGAACTATAGTAAATGGCATGCTTAAGTAAGTGAATAAACATATTTTTAAAAAGAAATAGTCCTATTTTTCTGTTCTCACTAGGTTATATGCTTAGATCTGCATCTGCTCTGGCCAATAACTTATACTGACTTCCAACTCTGACATTTTTGTTTATTCCACGGGGTAAAAGATTCCAAATTATATTCTTCTTACAAGAAATCCTTACTGCATATCTTCTTAGTTAGAACCATTGCTAAATCATTGTTCCTTCCTTCAAAAAATCATCTCTCCATTGACTCTAATATACATTAAGATCTTCAGGATTAATTTTCTTTAAAGGTCAGAGACTTTTATTATACTGACAAAATGTAATGTAAATAGAGTTTTTAAATAAGTTTTTTAAAATAATTTTATTACAGTTTTCAACAAACCACATAATTATATTAAATTATAAATTTTCATTTTCTCAGGGCTGTCTCCTCTAATATTTCTGTAACATTTGTTGATAATAGTGTGATGGGAATGAGCCTGGGAAAGGGCCTGCACAGAGCATCTTCCAGCTTTGTATGTCCTATTGCAAGTGTTCAACCAATGAATGATCTCACACAGTAAGACAAGTCTTGTTGGGATGTACTCTCACAGAGTTGCTGCTTATATTTCCCTCTAGTTACCATTCTGTCCATCTTGTTCAAGACTGTTACAAAGGTTTACAGTAGAAATTTCAGAAAGGCTTTTATTCCTTCCATCATATTGTTTCAAAAATGTACTTTTCTATAATTGAAAAATATAGGATGATACTATATTTGAGAAGTACAGTAATTCTTTTTAGAATTGTAGGAATATATGAAGAGTCATTCAAGAAATACCCAAAAATGCAGAAAATTATTTGCTGTTTGCTGTTACAAGAAAACTTAGGAGCAAACACATTCTTGCAAGTTTAAAAATTGTGGATTTAACAGGTATTTTCTGGGTGGGGTGTTCATATTTGTTGTAGCTGCTGTTGTAGTTTTTTATCTGTGACTTTTATTCCTGTGAGTAAATATTCTTACCTCTCAGGGTATGAATCATCTTTTCCACATAATTATGACCACACTATTCAACAGTTCTCTGTATTATGTGAAAGCCAGCTTAATGACTGTGCTGTCATAGAGATCAGATTATGTTAAATCCTAACGTTGTCTTAATATTGAACAGTGCCTGCACAATTTATAAGGGCTACAATCAGATTAAGGAAAAAAAAATTGCAGATCAGTCATGGAACTGAGTAAAATTTATCAGCAAACCTAAAACCTGTATGTTAGGCCAAAAAGTTTTTAAAGGATTTTTTTCCAATTAATTTATTGATTTTTGAATATTATCAAATGTTTATTTCCCAAATTTTACTGATTCTTATCTTGAAATAAGTACTATCAGGGACACTCAGTTCCAGCTTTGTACATTAATGAACATCTTGAAAAGCAGTTTTCAACTAATATAAATTTAGATACCTAGTTTAGCAACTGAAGGAAAACAAGCTTCTTAAATAATCACCTTACTTTTTATTTCTCTGTGCCATAAAGATTGGGAAATTTGCAATATTCAACATTTTTATTTATTTTCTTACAGTTAGAATTTCAATTAAGAGGTTTCTGCTAGAAGGGTTTTCAGTTGATAATTACAGGGAAAGAGAGAGAGATTGAGAGTTTCTCTAAATTTCCTAAATGTCCTTAAAGTTGGAGGCATTGCTTATATCTATTTTCACATATAGGCTGATTGACCTTGGCTGAATGCCAGATGCCCACATACATGTTTTACCACTCACCCTCCATCAAAAGGCAAGAGGAAAAAAGTATCACTAAAAGCATGTGGATGAAGATAAGGACAGGGAGACAACTTGCAGTTGCCATCAAGAACAGAACAGGATTAAGGATAATAATGGATTTTATTTCAAGTATTTGCAACAAAATAGGGTGGTGAGAAGCAAAACTAAATTAAAAGCACCTTTCCCCCACCTCTTCCTTCTTTCCAAGCTCAGCATCACTCTGACTCTTGTACCTCCTGAGCAGTGCTGGGGGATGGGGAATGGGGGTTCCAGTCAGCTCCTAGCAGTGTGTCTATGACTCTACTTCCTCATCACACTCAGGCTGCAGTTCTAAAGAACTGCTCCAGAATGGGGCCTTTCCATGAGGCACAATCCTACAGGAACAAGCTGATGCAATGTAGGATCCTGCAGGTGCTGCAGGTGGATATCTGCTTCACCTTGGACCTCCTTGGGCTGCAGGGGGACAGCCTTCCTCACCATAGCCTGAAACGCACTCTGCGAGGGAACCTCCTCCCCCTCCTTCTTCACAGCCCTGAGTGTCTCTGGGGCTGCTTCTCTCACATATTCTCACTCCCATCACCCAGATGTTCTGGCACACCGATTTTTTTATCCTATCTTGAATATATTATGACAGAGATGCTACCAATATCGCTGAGAGACTCATCTTCAGCCAGCAGGGTGTCCTTCTAGGAGCCTGCTGGAATTGAATCTGCTCAGCTTCTGGTGCCTTTTAACAGAAGCCACACCTGCCACCCCCAGTATTATCAAAATCTAGTAAACTCAATACAATACAATACTTAAAGACAAAAGTACATTTTTTTCTTGCGTTTTATTTTTTTTCTAATAGATTTATAATAAAAAGTAATTATATTTGCTATTTTAATTTTACATTGACTCTTGATTAGTCAGAAAATGTTAAAAATATCTTTGCATTATAATATTTGTCACTTGGATCTGAATGATAAAAATACAATAATTTGGGGGCCAGATACACTTTAGGTTTAATTTTGGAAACAAAGACTGCAAATAATATTGAAATAGAATGCATGGGAAGTAAATTTTGAGTTGAATGCCAAATCAAATTAATCACATCCCCAGGAAGACTGAAATAACTACACTGTAAATTTGTTAATTCCTAATTTCAACAACAAATTATCAGTGTTCAGGGAAAGGGAAAAATGAAAGAAAACAACATAAAATTGCATGTGCAGGCTAGCAGTCAAACAGTGAAAGAATAAAAGAATAGTGGAGCAAGAATGGCAAACTGAACTGGTGGTAAATAAACAAGGAAAAGCAAAAGCAAGCTTCGCTTTTGCAAAAAAAAAAAAAAAAGAAAAAGCGAGCTTTTTCTTCTGTATAATTTTTGTAGAGCTTTTTTATTTTATATACTAAGATGAGGGGAGACTCCAGAAATAGAAAAACAACAATATACTTCTCTGTAAAATGTTGGCCTCTCCTGCAATCATGAATCATTTAGCTATAATGTACAACAGCATGAAGATGGCTATAGAATACTTTGAAAAACAAGAAAAGCAAATTTTAAAATAGTGTATTGTCCCTTATCTGTTTGAAGGTACCCATTGGCTTTTCAATTGCGTACAACTGAATTCCAAGTGGAAATTCTTTATTACTACTGCTTAATAAAATGTTTTTTGTCGCAAAGCTTTGCACTAACCACCATTAATCCAGCAATATTTAATGTCTTGAAAGGATTACAATACATTGGAGGATCAGAATTAAGAGAGGATTTCTCATTTAATGGTTTGACCCTTGACAGGGAAAAACTCTTATGCTTATATTCTGATCTTGTGATTACCTTAAAATTCAGACAATACTTACCCATGGCTTGCAATAAAAACTAGATGAGGTCCAACTCTGTCTTCCCTATCTCCCATCTCTCTTTCACATTCCAATAAAAAAACCTTGGTTTGGGCTATTCCCTTTCTTGCTGATGGAAGACGTGTAAAATTATTTGTGATCTGATACATAGCAACTGTAAGGAATATAAAATAAGTACCTCTTACTTGTAAAACAAAGCCTAGAAAATAAAACAACAACCAAATATTGTATCTAGTATAAAAAAATATTATACTGCAAGGCATAGGCAGACTTAATCCAATATGTATTTAGTATCAAAAGGCCTATGAAAAATTACCCAATTTCATGACAGCTGGAAGTTATTAGTTTTGTCACTAATTATACCAGATCACCATAATAGCAGGCAGTATGACACATAAACAGAACTTATGCAAACACCTTATTTTAAATCTAGAGCTTCAATGCTAATTTTCTAGAATAAAGGATGCATTTTACCTTATTTATTTCTTATTTGTGGCTTTTGAAAGAGTTGAATTTATGCTCCTTAGGTGCATCTGAAACTCCACACAGGAAACGCCAAAACACTTGCAAAAACAGGAAAAAAAAAAAAGGCCACTTTAGCCCTCTTGCACAAAAGTAAATAGCATCTGCATCTAAAAAAGAAACTGATGGAATGACTGATGGAAGAATCCCTCTCAGACTGGCCTTCCTTCAGAGGGCAGTGGTGAAATTTGCATTCACAGAAGGCAGACAACCATTTCATGGACCTACAAGTCAGGCNCTTGTATTATCAGGGGCGTGGTCTAACCTCTCTTTAACTACTTCCTTTGGGGCATTTCTTTCTAAACCACGACACTTCAGAGGGCAGTGGTGAAATTTGCATTCACAGAAGGCAGACAGCCATTTCATGGACCTACAAGTCAGGCAGGTTGCATTCCCATGAATTGTCATTCATGTCAGCACATTTTCTCTTCCATAAAAAATGAAGAAGCAGTTAGATTCAGCTCTGATGCAAATAACTGAAAAAAAAAGTCCAACCTGGGAAATATGTTCATTAGTATCTGCTTTTGTTGCATCCCTATTTCTGTCTCCCAAAATGCCTGATATGTTAAAATATTCCAAGGAAGAAATATTTTTTATATGAAGAACCTACTGTTAATATGATCCTGCCTATTATATCAGCTATGAAGATGAGAGAATTTTCATAGAAATACGCTGTACTATAAATACTGGTGTAGATTGCAGATATCAATGGGTAACACAAAGAGTAATTTATTGTGTTTAAAGCCATTTCGGTAATTTTATCCAGGAAATAAGCTTGGAAATGTTAAGAGTTTTTTAGGCAGATGATTTTCATAGCAGGGAGCACATTATGTGCCAAAACAACCAGCATCAGCAATCTTACTCTTTGCTTGGCCTGAGTCTGAACACTTCCAAAGCCATATAAATTAAACCAGTATATCCTTAGAAGTGTTTAGCTTTCAATCACTCTCTGATTTACAGAGAAACAACTCCTTCCAATATAAAAATGTACAGTTCTTTGACCACAGCTTTGAGAGGCACTGTGGTACCATGCCAGGTACCAGGTTACATGGTACCAAAGTTTTGAACTTCAGAAGCACAGGAACCACTTTGAGCAGTTTAAGAGATTTTTTTATGGTAGTTCTATAAAAGTTATTTCTTAGCCTCTGAATTACCCAGAACACCAAATTAAAAAACATGTTTCCATTGTACCTTTATGTAATCTGAAGAATTTAACTTTGTTCTTTTAAGCTGGCCTTGCCTGGCACACCTCACAATAAAATTGAAACACTTCATCTTCATTTGGCATATAAGCATCACCCTCTCTTCAGAAAGGAAGAAAGATCAAAAGCTCTAATATTAGTTATGTTAGCTGTATGGGAAACAAAAATCAAATTTAGCTGCAAAGAAATAATAGATGCTGTCTCAAAGAAATGACTGTTTCATTCTCTCATTCACTTGTTTGTCTCTCAGTCTCTTTCTTACTTACAATTTAGAGGAAGAAGTTTTTAAAAATGAACTAAAAGTTAGACCCTCCTGGAGATTAGGGGTCTTCATTTCCCTTCCAACTTCCAAAATAAGATCTCCCCATTGTGTGGTTTTAGAGAAGAAATCGCCGAAAGGTTAAGACAGGACCCTAAACCCAGTTTGAGTTACAGGTTAATAAATGTCTGGATCACACAAGCTTATCTGGCTCTTGGCAATAAGATTCTAGGTTAACAAAGTTATGGTCACAAAATTGAACTTGTAAAATGGAGCACTCATGCAGAACAGAGATGATGCAGATATTGACACACCACATTTTCTCTTTTCTTTCTTCCTTTTTCCTTTTTTTTTCCAACTGAAGTCTCCATACTTTAATGTGTTTATAAATTACCTAAGATCAGAGTTTGAAGGTCAAGAAATCGAGCTTTTTTTTTTTTTTTAAATCTAAAGATGAATGAGAAGAACCAGAGGACTTTATAATTTTTTGCAATGATGCAAAGCAACATCTGTACTAAACTGCTACTAAGCACATAGTATTAAAATTTCTAAAGGATAAAATCTAAATGTTTTAAACAAATAGAAGTAATTGGTTTTTAATAAAGATGGAATAGGAGCTAAAAACTCTAAAAAGTCATTTTCTTCTGATTTCTGAAATGCTGTGATGAAGTACTAAGTTTTATTCTTAGGCTTTATTTAAATGTTTGTTCTTCATATATTGTCCAACAGTATATAGGGCCAGTGCTAGACTGATCTTTAGCCTGTCTCAGCACAGCCATGAAAATAATTTTATACTTACTCATAATTGTCATCATACCCCATATAACTAAATCACAAAAGCAAAGAATAACAAAATCTATAATGCCTTCAGTAAGAAGTGTGTCTTGTAGAAGAATGATGTATGACTAAAGAAAAAAGCTACTTCAGGAAAAGTATGTGGGAGTGGTAAAAGTCTTGTTTTTTTAAGTAGGCATAGAGACATTTGAATAAAGTTTAGTCTCTAGAACAATGAAACCAGATCTGGGTAACTCAGGGCATCACTGACAATGATGATCCACAATGACCTCATAGGTTAACACTGTTAGGAAATTTATAAACACTCCCCAAGGAAATTTAGTATCTTCACAGCCAAACTGTTTATGTTCTGAAGATACTGTAAGCAGCATGATTTGGTGCAATTCATCCATAATCTGTAGGGACCAGGAGCTGCCTTTCATGCTGGAGACAGACAGCTCCAATGGATCTGCTACAGGACATTGCTGAGCCCCTCAGCCAAGGAGATGATGCCCCTTGGAAATCATATTTTAGAAATGACAGGATGCCACTGAAGTTTTCCCTGCAGCTGGTGCAGACAACACAAAGGAACAGACATCTACACTTGAGTTTGTAGAGAAATCCATGCTGGAGTGGGTTTACCTGAAATGCTGCAGTCCATGAACAGGATCCATTATGGAGCAGAGGAGACATGAGAAGAGGAAAAATGTGGTACAGAGTGACCACAACCCACCTCTCCATCTTCCCACACCAGTCAAGGCATAACAGGCAGAGAAGTGGGAAACAGATGTGTTAAGTTGAGCCTGGAAAGGAAAAGGAACAGGGAAGAGTGATGTTTCAATTTTTGTATTTGTTTCTCATCATTCAAATCTATTTTAAATGGTAAAAAACAAATTAAGTTTCCCCAATTTGAGTCTGTTTTGCATGTGAAGGTAATTGGGAAGTGATCTCCCTGTTTTTATCCTCAGCCATCTGCTTTTTCATCTCATTTTCTCCCCCTGACCTGAGAAGGGGGAGTGAGAGAGTGTCTGGAGGGGGGTTTGACCTTTAGTCAAGTTAACCCACCACAGATAGAAAGTCACAGGTCTTAAGTCATTACCAGAGCAGAGGAGGGCAGTGTTAGGCTGGTATCTCTTCAGGGAGCTGCCCACCTCTAAATGAGACTGGTGCAAATATAAAACCTTTCATACATGAATAAACTGCTTGGCCATGTGATTTCTGTTGAAGATTTTCCAAGTAATCTTACCCATGTTCTTGGACTCTTAACTGCAGAGTGACAAGGCCAGTCTTTCACTGCAGCTGAATTCAGCTGCTGAAAGGTCCTGTTTACCATGTACACACTTCTAATCTTTTCCCTTGCAAGCCTGAGCCCACAGGATGAGTTGGCTGACACATTCACTGGATAGAAAATTAATCCTCTCTTCCCTCCCACCTGCTGAGAAGTGTACTTTCTGTCATCAGTGAGCTGAACCAACTCATCTTTCTGGGAAGTTGCATAAAGAGAGATGATATAAGGCAGAGAAGGAAAACAGACTGGGCAACATGTCAAAGTTATATCAGATAAGGTAGAAAAGAAAATGTACCTTGGTAAATGTCAGTAGAAATGCTTGGTGAGCTTACAGTTGAATATTTTGTGATTTTTTTTTGTATCCTTCAAAATTAGTGTCTACGTGATTTTTCTAAGTTTTTTCACATGCATTTGGAATGGAAATCCATCTGTAGGTGACATGAAAAAGCAAACATCATTTGCTGCCTAAGGGTAGCAGTGGAACCACATTTGTCTATTCCTGCATTTACACTGAGAATAATTTTGCTCATATACACATCTTTCAGACCTAGTATTACAGTAAATACACAGACAGATTTTTACACCTCCAAGTAGGGAGAAGAATTACATCTGCCTGTAGCAGACAGTAATAAATAAAACACCCTGTGGGATCCACTCTCATTGTTAAAATATGTGATAGCCTCAGTGGTTCCAGATTCTTTAGTAGATGGCAAACTCTATATGATGTGATCAATAATAGTTCTAACTTGAAATGGAGTTAACACCAGGAAAAATTTTCATCCAAAACAGTATATTAATAGTGAATTTCATAATTTAAGAAAATTAGCCATTTATCTAGTTAATTTATGACCAGATTTTCTTCAAAAATAACTTTTTGAATCATATAATTTAATCTTTTATTAATAAGATTGATACAAAAAATATGTATTGAATCTTAGTAAAATTATATTGACCCTTCCAGCAATAAGAGCACTAAGAGATAATAAGAAAATTGTCAGTTCCAAAAGTTGCTGATATAACTAACCTGTTAGATATACATATGAACATTGATTTAAAGTAAAACTTAAATTTCAGGACAGTCTTTCTTCCAGAAAATGTTGGCAAACAAGAAGGTTTCATATCACCAGCCTTCTTTTTCAATTTTAAAATTAGGGGCCTTGGTTAGCTGGAGTTTCATTTACACCTCTGAAAGGGCAATGCCTTTGAGAATACCAAAGGTTCTTGGATGAATAAAGGGATCTAACTGGAATGGCCATGGCTAGTAAGTCTTTTGAAATGCTGTGTTTTTCTAAGGATCAGGATATTTATGTTTTTCTCAAATGAGTAAATAATTCATAAATCAGAGAGGCTAGAGGAACCTGTTAAGTCTCCTGATGTCATGCTGTTAACACCAGATCATCTAACACTGTTACCTTTTCTTATACCTTTTCTTATTTTGTAGAGCACACCAGTGAACAGCCTAGGAGGTAGGAAATGTATTGGATATTCTGTAAAGGAGAGGATGGAACTTACACATCACACACATATGTTGCACCACCTGGTCTTTATGTAAAATAGAACTTGCACAAAAACTGACGTTTCTGGGAAAATATCTTTTTTGATTTCTTTATAAATTATCAGCATAAGTGGAACATGCTATGCCAAATCAAATATTTGGACTACTTCTATTCATATCTCATTTTTTTCATACATCACTAGAAAACCTGCAAATGAATTTGGTTCACTAAAAGTTAAGTTTGGCTTTTGTTGAGGTCACTGTGGATTCAGATGGGCACCATGGGGCTGTTTCCCAAGCCTGTCTCCTCTCATGATTCCTGCCAGTCTGCACCCTTGCTGGTGGGGACACCAGTTCCCCTTGCCTCGCTCTCACCACTGACTTTAGCTTACATTTTGCTTCATGAAACTGCCCAGCCTTCCTGTGCACTGGTTTATGCTTGTTGTCATTTTGTTTAGGTTTATTTATTTACAATTATTATTCAGTAGGGAGCTGCTCAGCTGAAGCCAAAAGGTCAATTTATGGAGATTGAGTTCTTGTTATTCCTAATTCAGCAATTTAGCAAAAAACTTATTGGATGCTTAGTGAATAAAGTATTGCTCAGTGGGGTGTTAATCTGCATTAAGTCTCTTATTAAAATCAGCTTTAGGAAAGAATGGAAAAACTTGATATTTTTCCCTAGAAAATCAAAGCATTTGCATTGTTAAGACTTCTGGCAAAATCTCCAAAGTCTACTAGAGATGTAAAAATACACAAAGTGTGTGAAAAAAACCCCAACATAGGATAATTTTTGAATTAATATAAATGTTTTTTTATACTGTCAAAGTACAAGTGCTCCATTGAAGATAAGGTAGTTGAAGTTTACTGTACAATAGGCATGAGCTGCACCAAGTCTAATATTCTCAAAGAAGGAATAATTGGGATTAATCAAAGCATTGGTTACTAAAAAGCAGTTTCCCTCTTATCACTGGTGATAATGATGTGTGGGGGCTTCTCCTGCAAGCATCAATACAGAGCAGTGCAATGACTAACTTCACCTTTTAATTCTTTTTTTCCCAGAGTTTCTTATAAATAAACATATTTACAAGGATTGTGATTTTAGGACTCAGCTTCTGGATAAAAAACAGAAGATTTTCAGTTCTAGCTTTATTTTATGCCAGCAGTTTGAAAAAGAAGCAGCTCAAACCATTCTGACATACTGCCACTGATCACTGAACAAGTTTTCTGCCCACCTATGCTGTAAAGCTATCTAAAATATAAAAAAAACCCTTCTAATTTAAAAAGTAAGGAATTCTTTACAGGTTAGATGCTTCTGTGTTGAACAGATCTTAAATACTTTTGGAACAACAGGATGTCCACATGACCAGTTTTCATGAGGACGCACAAGACAAGCTAAATAAATGAGGCTTGTGGGGTATCAACATCATGATGCTACTGCTCAGGGAATTCAGGCTAGCTAACACGTTTCACATCCAAAGTATGCTCCACGCAGCCACTACAAGACTTAAATTACAGCAGTATTCCTGACCACAAGCAATTTGCTCAGCGCTTTGGCTAATGTGCCGTTATGGGTCTGGCTGAGGTTTGACACTTTGTGCCGTACATCACAAAGAGATGCATATTCAGGGTTAGGCACTGGGTGGTGCCGAAGAGCTAGTTAGTAGGAAAATGTACTCGTGCAGACCTTAAACTAATATTCACCTGTTCTTGAAGCTGATGGAGCTGGATTCGTTCTTCCAAATAATTCACCTGGTTCCCTAGACCTAATCAGGTACCTTGAGTTAGTTTTCCTATTTGTAAAAGCATATTGAGCTGAAATCTTAAGTTTCTTTCTCTTATGTTTGAAGTTGGAAATATATTCCTGTAAGTAAAACATCATTTTTGTATTACTTTATCACTGAAGAGTTTCTACAATCTGATCTTGTCAAATTTGAAATAAATGGTTTTCTAAAGTATTGTATTTAATCTTAATGTGTGTTTGACACAGACCATAGAAAGATTATGTTATTTCTTTTTTTTTTTTTCAGAATTGATTTTACATGACACAAGTGCAAGTAAACATTAGAGGAAGAGAAATTATGTGTTAGTTCACCATCACACCAAAGTATTTTACCCCAGGTCTCAAAAATAGAGACCAAGCAACAATAAAAGAAAACAACAATTCAACATGTGTCAATTAAAATTACTCTGCTTTGAGTGGTTTCACTAAATAAATGGCAATATTCTGCTTTAAAAGAGACAGCATTCAATAAGACCATTTGTAGATATTTACTCATCATCTTCAGTTTTGAGTAGTCTGAAAAGTTTTAGATTTGTTTGAAAATTGTATGCAGCTACACTTACAACTAACAGCTATTTATGTGTTCATAACAGAAATAAAATCATACTTATCTTTCTAGGCCAAAAGCACTTTCTGTGTTTGTCTATAGGTTAAATTATCTTCAGGATCATTCCTTAATTTTAATTTTATTTCTAAGGATAGATGGTCTTTAGTGTATTGATATAAAAAGGTTTGGTATTTAATTTCCAGTAGCTGTTCTAAGCAAGATTTCTCAAAATACATGAATATTTTTATGACTTAGAAATCCATAGCAAAAAATATTGCTACAAAATCGGCCTCTCCATAGATATCAAAAAGCCAAATTTTCAGTTGCAACAAGCTTTTTTAGAGGTCATCTGTGTCCTGGTACATTGAGTGCCTTCAAGTCCCCAAATGCATAGAAGGTATAGCAAGTCTGATACTTTCAAATATCTCACAACTTTAAGAAGTCTTTACTTGTTAAAGGGAGAACTGGAGTGAATATTGTCTGATCTAGTCACTTATCTCTCATTTAGACCTATACCATAATGAAGACAACAATAAAATTAGTGACTCCCACACTTGCTTTGAATCTCAGACACTAGTGCTGAAGCAGTCACCTTCACCAGGAGAACTGAGACTTGGCCCAAGGAAAAGACTTTTCACACAAAGCTTTCACAGAGCTGTGGGAAGCTCAGCAGTAACTCTCTATCCATGCATTCACATTAAGACAAGTACATGGATTGCTCCAGTTATCAGAGTACTGCCACCATAACAAATTAAAAAAAAAAAATTAAAAAAAAAGCAAGTAGAAGAAACCCCAGAAGAATCAAAAGGAATACAATGAAAGCAAAAGTGGTAAACACTGTAATAAGTAAATAAAGATGTAAACATCCTTGTGTTTTCAAACCACAAAACATACATGGCAAACAAAAAAAATTACTTTAAAAATGGATTTTTATCTAACTGTGCACATTTATTCCATTTGATGTATTTAAAGTTGTTTAATTCTCTCCACCACCTAATATTATGCCTCTTAAAATGCAAACTATAAACTACAGTACTTTGGGGTAATTAGTTAATCAATCAAAATAATTCTCATTTATACCCATACTCCTGTGGTCTAGGGAGGTCATTTTAATATTCTGCAAATACCTTCAAGCAAACCCCAGGGACAAATCGGGTAAAAAGCGCTTTAAGCAGCTATTTTTTGTAGCCATGTGCAGTGTTTATACACTGCTGGTAAACACCCTAGGTTGATTTTATTGAGCCTTTTGAGTGTAATGAGCATAAATGTGACACACACCACCATATGGTTTCTACACATGGACAGGCTGCAATTAATGTTGCAACCTATAATTTGTCCTTTACTTGTGTGTTTATCTGTGTCAAAGCTAAA
The DNA here is from genome assembly GCA_013398995.1 of Alaudala cheleensis. Lineage (NCBI taxonomy): Eukaryota > Metazoa > Chordata > Aves > Passeriformes > Alaudidae > Alaudala > Alaudala cheleensis. The sequence goes on from VWYE01024881.1 coordinate 129,419, forward strand.
TCATTTGCAAAGAGCATCTGTGTATATACACGTGTATGTGACTATAGGCATAACCAGTTCTGTGTTTAATTATTCTGGATGTGCAGAATAAAGCCTGTATGCAGTATGTGATCAGTAGCAGGATGCAGAAGGAATACTTATGTCAAGAAAGTTGCACAAATGATGTGCTATACAGTACTGCTATGTTTTTTTCTTGATCTTTTATATTGATATCTACCAGAAAACCTAATACTGTTGTAATTGAACAATTATTATTAAATTGCACCTGTCATATATATGTATATATATATAGTATATATATAGCTCCCTATCATATATATTGCACTCTACTATCACATATGCACATATATAGCATGTTTAAGACAGTGGCCTAAGTTCCTTAATTAATCTTATGCTCTGATTCCAGTCATTGCATCTGTTGAAAAACTTCTGGAGTTATAAATCAATTTTTAACAAAATTCACATGGAACTTGCAACTGGAAAAATAAGGAACCTTTAGTATTTGTGAACTAGAAGCGGATAACTTACCAAATAGCTATACAGCATCAGGACTGATTGCTTTGTCAAGTCATACTGAGAAAAATATGCATGCCCACTCAAGAGGTTTCTCTCTCACTTTCACCTTATTTAGAGCATGATAAGACAGCTACTGTAAGCAAGGAAGCCCTTCTCTCCCCTTTTCCCTGCAAAGGACACCCTGACATTCAGTACAACAAAAATCAAGGTACTTTCATTAAAAATTCCTCTTTCATTACACTCTAAGTACACAATCTTATTTTTTATCTCCTTGGGTAATACTTTTTCATACATTCCTTGTACAAAAATGCCAGAAAAAATACTTTGGCCAACAGAGAAATACTAGATCGTAAAATGGTAGGCAACCAACCTTTCTTAGATCTTTGTATGAAAGTTGTTTCAAAATAGCATTTAACACTCACCAGCTATAGTCAAACAAATATAAACAGAACTTCACAAGAAAAGTTTCATGTGATAGATTAGTTTCTATTGCCTAAATGTTAATGCTTGTTTATGCTGTTGATCAACATGGGTGATGCATTATATGTCATTAAACTTTCACATGATACTGATGAAATCAGCAGTTTGATTTTAGCAAAGCAGCTGGTATGTGAAATCTTCTATATAATATATTTTTGGGAAAAAATGTACAGAACAGTAAATTCAGTGTAGTATAATTGCATATATATGGGCTAAACAGTAATGAAAATCAAAATGTTTGTGAAGCGCTTTCTTCTTGGGAATATTTGAAGATAGGTAAAAATAGCTTTAATAAAATCTACTTTTTGGACTGTATATATTATTTAATAATGTGGCATCAGGAGAGTTTCCAACAAAGATATAGGTATAAAATTTATGGCCTAGAGGTATGTTCTGTTTGACTTTCTGGTTTCAAATATTTAACGTCAAATGCAAACGTAGAATTTTTTCCCCTTGAGACATGAAAACATTTGAGACCTTTCAATTCTAATAGTAAAGAAATGTGCACCAAAACTCTGTTGGAAGTGTACTTGCCAAGTATGAAGGTTGCTATTAACTGAAAAATATAATAAAAGGGTTGGTACTAAAATCCACTCAACATATCTCAGCTGAAGCTAGTGAAGTTGTGCTGCATGGACTGTGTTGTGTTTCCATAAGGCTGTTCTAAAATTATACACCTGCTTCAAATATGAAAAACAGTGTCGATAAAGAAATTGAGACATTCACCTCTGTCATATCTTCCCTGCCATCTGTGGAGCATAATTCTCTCAACAAATGTTTTTGTAAGATTACTTAATTTTTTTTAAAAAAGTATATTGCAGAACAGTAGATTGTGGGTTAACTGAGTGGCAGCCAGGACAAATCCGAGGGCAGGAATAATTGGGTATTCTCCTTTATGAGCCAGCATTTCCCCCACCATTTGACTTTACTTAATTAAAAAGCAAAGATTTCACTGGCAGCAATGCTGCATTTGGACACTTTTGTTCATAGTCTCCATACAGCAAAGTTTTGAACCCACTTAATATAGCTGCACACCCATTCAGTTGCAATGTTTCATTCCTCCACTGAGTAAACATGCAGAGACAGGAGATTATTTTTTTCCAAAACACTGAAAAATAATACTAAGGGGCAGTTTAAAGGAAATGTAAGGATGTAGTATTTGATAGTGCTTGTATCATACAAGACAGGTACATACTGTCTGTTTAATTGTCACTGCTAATTTAACCAAATTTATTCTTGGTCAATCAATTGCAATTTTTTAAAATTCTCATTGCTTTGTTTCCTATGCATTGTATTTTTTGATTTCATGACCTAGGTATCACTTATTGGACAAAGTAATAAAAACAAATATCCATAAAACCTAGGTCTCTCTCAGTGTCTTTGGTAACAAAAATATAAATCTAATAGCTCACTTGCAGCAACAATTTGGTTTGATGGCTAAGTAAATTGCGTTTAAATCTAAAATGAAATTTCAGGGTTGATAGATTCTAGCAATTGTTTGGGCAGAGCAATGTGCAAATGATTAACACTGGCAATAGTTTTGAGCACCCTGCATTATAATTTCCCTAGCAAAGTTGGACAAATATGTAAACAGAGAAAAATATAGATCTAGACTGCCAACCTTCCATGTCAATTAAAAATATCAAAAAGCTGATGAAACCTGATGCAATAACCAAAACATAAGCCAATTGTTCTGCAGGGCACCTGGAGCATGGCCTCCAGGGGACTCACGCCAGCAACCCTCATAACACCAAGGTATTGAGTTCTGACGATCAAAAACACACCTCAGGATCACACACTTTTCTTTCTAAATATATCTCCTCAGTGAGGAGTCAGTCTATTGGAGAAATTCTACTGACATCCCTTCTGCAGGAGAAAAAAACAAAAGCAAGAGAAAGCAATCTTCACTTGCCATTCACAGGAGCCAAGGCTTCATGGTAGTCCAGTCTTAGAAATGTTGTTTCCTATAACTGTACAAAATTACCAGGAAAAAGGAAAACCCCTGTACAAAGTATCAAGTTAATTTATTGCAAATCAACAGAGAAAATAGAAAAAACTCATTTTCAGCTGTTTCAGGGAATCAGTTTGCCTCTGTTTAATAACTGCGGATTGCATATTATTTTTTTAATTCACTGATATGTACAAATTAATGTGGCAGATTAATAAAATATTCAGAAGGTGACTAGAGTATCAGTCCAAGATAATATTACGTGCAGATTTTAGATACAGAAAACCACCTCTGTGAGGAAACCATATTAACTCCCAGAAGTCTCCAGGGAAGCAAGGTAGGTATGACTATACCCAATGTGCAGCCCTTCATTTACCTTTGTCTTGGTCAGTCCTGGTCCAGAAAAGATATTAAACAAACAGTCTGTTATTTATTTTTTTTATTCCTTGAAATTGTCAAAAGAATGGGAAAATTAGAATTTTAGAAGGATACTGTCTTGTATAACAGTGTTCTCAGGGATTGAAGATTGTTGGAGTATTGGAAACTCTGTGAGTCTTCAGATATAAATTTCATCACATTATTAATCAAACAATTGAAATATTGCTCAATGTCTCACATTGATAAATAACCATAAAGTCAAGTTTCCCTTTGCAAGAACCATACTTTTGTTTTATTCAGGAACAGGTGTCTTTTAAATGTACATGTACAAGAGCAGGGAATGCATAACAAGTATTGCCATATCCTTTTAATGTATCAGCTCCTGGGAGCAGCTCATTTTAGTCTGTGATGATTTCCTTTTGCCAAGAGACAAAGTCCTTATCTAACAAGTCCCTTGCACTTGCTGATTTTATTTTGGATAACTGTAACAGTGCCACAAGCTTCAGAGATATGTCTGACATCTACTGCCACCTTTGTATTACATATCNATTACCAGGAAAAAGGAAAACCCCTGTACAAAGTATCAAGTTGATTTATTGCAAATCAACAGAGAAAATAGAAAAAACTCATTTTCAGCTGTTTCAGGGAACCAATTTGCCTCAGTTTAATAACTGAGGATCACATATTATTTTTTTTAATTCACTGATATATACAAATTAATGTGGCAGATTAGTAAAATATTCAGAGGATAAATAGAGTATCAGTCCAAGATAATATTACGTGCAGCTTTTAGATACAGAAAACCACCTCTGTGAGGAAACCATATTAACTCCCAGAAGTCTCCAGGGAAGCAAGGTAGGTATGACTATACCCAATGTGCAGCCCTTCATTTACCTTTGTCTTGGTCAGTCCTGGTCCAGAAAAGATATTAAACAAACAGTCTGTTATTTATTTTTTTTATTCCTTGAANAGCTGAATGTGGCTGTGGTGTGACTTTTTACTTCTGTTACCAATTTATCTGCAATCTCTTTGGTTTTTTTCTTTTTTCTTTTTTTTTTATTTTTTTCACCTGTCTTCAGGTCCTTTAGTTCCCTAGGAGCATCTATCTTTTTCAGACAGGATTATTTAGAAATGGGTCACTATCTATCAGAACTCAGCATTTTTTCTCTTTTCAGGTCTTTTTAAAAACTAATTTCTCTTAAAATTATTATAAATACCCAGACTTGTGGAACTTTGGACTTTTTAATTCATTTTCTCTTTTATAAATTTCCTTTTTTGATAAGGTTTTGTTTTGAAGGGTTCTTTGGTGTTTTTTTGTGGTTTTTTTTTTTCACTTGGAAAGGATAAAATAGTCTAAATAAAAGCCCGGCAGAAATCTTGTTCACTGAAACTTTTCCCCATCTTTTAAATGCATATTGTGAGACACCTACACTAAGCAGGGGTTACTTCATTATTCTTCTAAAGGAGGACATAAAATTACAATGGCACATCAACTCTGTATAAGGGGTCAATATTCACACACCTTGCACTGTAGGTTGCACAGTAGGGAAGGACACAGTGTACCAATTAAGAAGGTACAGAAACTGAAATAAAAAAAGCAATCACTTTTTTTTTTTTTGCTTTATAATTGCCAGTATCAGGCTGCACCATGAGAGATGTCCTACTGCTCAAGAAGAATATGTTTCATACAGAGGAAAATCAAAGATAGTTTGTCCCAATTTGCAAGTCACTGAGGAAAAAACAAAAAGGAAAGTGAAGAATGTTAGATGTGATGTGTCTGTGTGCAAAAGAGGAAAAGATGACCAAGTTGTTAAATCATTAATTCTTTCCTACATTAAAGAACACATTAAGCCAAAAAATATTGGCACATATTCCATTTTGCTGCATCTCACAATACAAAACCTAAGGTCATTAACAAATGATCAGGCTCAATTACCTAAGACAATACAATATTTCATGTGAGAAGTCTTGAGAGTCTTCAAAGTTGTATAAGCTCTATAGTTTTAAACAGCCAGCTTTTCATGTTTAAAAGAAATGTAATAAAATGTATATGCTTTCAAATTGAAAATGTACAAGGAAGAAGGTAGAGGAATAAATGAGAACTTTTCTACTCTTTTTTATAAAAAAAAAAGAAACCTTGTTTAGTGCAAGCTTCAAGTATACAGACAGAGGGAGCCCATGCTTTAAACACAGAATCCTTCCAAAACATCAGTTTGTAGATTTTATACTATAAAATATAGTCTAAAAGAAAAGCCACACTGACACGATATAGGGCTTTTCTAGTCAGTCAACAGCTACAATGAATGTAGTTCATGTAAGAGACAGGATTTATGTATCTCCCACAATTCTAAATCTCATGCCCACTCAAAACTATTCTAATGGTTTTATGTCTGCCTTGAGAGTAATGGACATGACGTCTCCTTTTTATAGCCTGACCTCCAAATCTCTGATTTCTTACCCTGACTTCTTTGGTCTCATCCTGGCTATCTGGTGGCTCTTCAAACATTTTTTTTTTTTAATAATGTCTTTCACGATTTGGAAAGAGTTTATTATGTAGCACTTTATCTGCTTCTACTTTAAACTATCATTCTGAACTAATTCCTTCATGTCTATTTTTTTTTTTTCTGGTGGTCTGTAAATTTAATGCTGCACTAATTCAGGCTTTTCTTGAGCTGTAATTTAAATCACAGGCTAAGAAGAGACAGTCTTCTGATGCTTAGCTTTTTCTCTCTAATCTCTAGTTTTTTCTCTCTAATCTACATGTAGAAAACATCTTTATTTCTTGTTCATTTATTTATTTTTGCTCATAAAACATTACAAGTGTATAGATAGAGTTCCATTCCTCCCCTCTATCCTCTCCCCCTACAGGGGATCCTGTGACCTTCTGCCTGTCAAGAGATACATTTGCTTTCTTTTTTATTCTTTCTTTTATTTTATTTATACAACCATTCAAGTTTAAGTCCCAGTAAACAATCATCTTTTTGCCCTCATTCTTGAGAGGCCCAATGTGATTTCATTACCACTGCCCAGAAATTTTTCCCCAAACCAGTTATCTGCAAGAGGAAAATTGATACCAGCCTGTAAGCAACACAATATTTTGGCTTCTTTTTTAATATGAAAAAAATGAAGATTTAAAAAATATTATGACAATTTGTATCACATGCAGACAGAGATGCTTGTCTTCTGTATGGGTATTTCAGGGACTATTTTGAAGTGTCTTGAAAAACTTAATTGTAAACTTGATAGCTGGCTGAGTAAACACCAGTTTTAACATTATTTGAGCTGTATATTGTTTGTTTGAATGCATTTATGTAAAGAAAACACATTTTTTCTGACCTTATGAATGAACCATTTGTTTAGCAAAAAATGCCAATGACCGTTATGAAATTATTTATCTCCATAAGCAGCTACATTCTCAAACTCTGAGTGCTATGTTATATAGATTACTTGGTGATGCTAAACCTTAGCTTCAACACTCAGTGTATGAGTAAAAGACAGTGAATGAGTAAAATGAGTAAAGTTTTTGGAAGAAAATAATGAATCCATACAATATTTGACATTTTGATTTTTCTTTCCTTCTAAAAGAGATAACATGGCAGAAAACACAACGCAATTTTTTTATAGAGCCAAAATATTTTTGTATCAATGCAATATTGAAATAAGCTCTGAAAAATAATACAGTAGCAATATAAATAATTTTAATTAACATTAAATTACTTTTCTTTTAAAAACCCATTATTTTAATGCAAAAAAAGTGGCCACATTTCTTTAAAAACTGTTAAGTCATTGAATGCTTCTTTTAATATCAAAACATCTTCATAAAAACTCAGCCACATTGTTGTTCACCTAAACAAAAATCATACTGCTTTTATAGAGTCATTTCAACATGATACTCTCCCATTTAAGAAACAAAATATTTCCAAGAGATGGAGAGGGAGTTTCATTCCAAAATGTAATGATCTTTTTTGTCCTGGGCAAAACTCAGCATAGCAGTTTTATTGGTATAATATTTCTGGGGCAGAAATTCAATAACAGGGGAACCAAGTTATTCAGCTATGAAAGCTGTCTGTCTGGAGACATGCTATTAAACAACACTTGAGCTTTCTGTTTACTTTGGTGGTATTTATAGTTATGGATAAGCATTTGCAGCTTGCACTTGCTAAATATTTCTAAAATGCAGTTGCTGTAATAGACAGCACAAATCATCATAGCTTCAGTGGTATTCTTTTTCCATGAAATAAAAAGCAGAGGCAACAGAGGACTTTTGTTGCTGTTCACTTTGCTTCTACATCTTATTCTTCAGTGCCCTGCTGCTTTATAAATAATGCATTGATATTACTTTTTATTAAGGTATATGTATTCCCCACTATTATACTACCTGAACATCCCATACATGAAGGCTTTTATGCTCATAGATCCTCTTGATATGGAAAGCAAACACAAGGCTGCTTTAGAGCTGAGGGCACCTAATTTGCAGTGAGGAATCTACTCAGGGTTTTTTTTCTAAAAGCAATGCTATAGCTAATCTCAAATCTATCCTGTCCAAGTTCCTGTACTGTACGTGCACGAATTAATGCAAGGATTGGGTAAAATGTCCTTCAGGCCATGCAAGAATCTAAATGTTTGTGTAAACAATAGGGCAGGGCAGGGAAAGGAAGGCAGGTGACAAAAGTCTTGAAGACGACATTACCCTTCTGGTCATTCACAGATACATGGATATAACCCATCAGATCTGTTATGGTCAAGAACCACCAGGAAGGGGTCAGTGGAAGACCGGGGAAATAATTTCAGACCTCCCTAACGCAGGCTGTCAGTTTTACTTAAGCCACCGGTAGCTACTGTATTTTTATAAAGATAATTAAAATTATTGAAATATTTGCACATAAGCAAACAAAGAACTAAAATCCACAGCTTGAAACAGTATTGCCATGCAAAAAAAAATTGTCCAAATCAATCCATCAGGCCCCTCCCATTGCTAAAACTACAAAGTTAAAACCATAGGCTGCAAAAAACTTGATGTGGTTAAACCCCAGTTGGCAACTAAGTGCCACGCAGCCACTTGCTCACTGACTCCCACCTCACCTCTCCCTCCTCGTGAGGAGGAGAATCAGAAAGAAAAGGTGAACACTGTGGGTTGAGATAAGAAAAATTTAATAATGGAAGCACAATATCATCATTATATTATAATTTGTAACAATAAAATATTCTAATAATGTTAATAATTTTAAGGAGAGGGAGAGAACGTAAGGGAACACAAGAGAAGTAAGAGAAGATAAACAGAATTGCTCAGGATCCACTGACTGATGCATAGTCTGTCTTTGAGCAGGAACTGACCCCATCTGTGTGTGTCTCCTAGTTTACACACTGGGCATTATGTCCTTTGGGAAGGAATATCCCTTTGGCCAGTTTGGGTCAGCCATCCCAGCTGTGCTTCCTCCCAGCTTCTTGTGCACCTGCTCACTGGCACAGCAAGCATAAGACACTGAAAAGTCCTGGATTTAGAGCAAGTGCTACTTAGCAACAACCAAAGCAATATTCTGATACTGAATCCAAAACACAGCACTGTACCAGCCACAAATAACACTGTTCCAGCTGAAACCAGGACAATAACCTAATCAAATCACGGACAGTCACATAAGTGACCCCTGACTTTTAAGCTATTATTTCCTGAAATGCAACTTACTGTTAAAAAAAAAAAAAAAACACAAAAAAAAACCCCAAAAAACCCAGTACACCTAGAGAAGAATTTCTTGGTTGAAAAGCTCCTTTAGAAGATGAGTGGGACAAAGTAAGATAAAAACAGATGTACTTCTGAAGGGGTTAAATGCCACTGCAAGAAGACATATGTTATATCATGTCTCACTGCTGCTCAACATTGAAAACCAACAAAGAAAAATAAGGATTCTGCCTATTTTGTTCAGTAGAAGAGAGGGCTATATTTTACAGCTTTGGGGCTGCTCCCAAGTAAAATTTATCTTGGTCCTGTGACTCCAAGAGTCTCAGGTATCTGAGATGGCCACCTCCAAGGACTGTTCAACTCCTTGAAGGGATGGATCCGTACAAAATGCAAATCAAAAACCTTATCAAGTCTGCTGGACCAAGAAGGTAGATGCGATAATTTAAATGTAGACTGTGCATTTGATGCACTGAAACACTAGGAAACACCAATATTCCTATATTTCTCCTAAAGTAACCTCCATCAATTTTCAAGACAGAATGATACCTTCTAGGGACAGGATTTAGTTCCTCTTGCACAGCCAGCTCAACTGAAGAACCAAAAACCTTGGAAGGAAGACAGGAAGAGTTAGACATCTGCTCTCAAAATTTACTGAACCTGAACATTCAGAATTGTTGTCTAAATGTTAAAACACCGCAGTAGAATGTTGTGGCTTACCACTATTATTTTTTTCTTTTATATTTTTATGGTGAAATATATAAATGTCCCATATATACTGAAAGAATTTTTCCCTATAATTAAATAGCTGATTAGCTTTTCTCTCTGAAATTCCTATAAAATACTCCTAAATTAAATATGTCCTCTATATGCAGCTGGCCTCTAACACTTTGGCCAAAAAAAAAAGTATGATTTATCTAATAAATCTGGATGTGAGTGACAGTGAAAACATACCTTGACCATAATTTGAAACATGAAAGCTCTTTTCAGGTTCTAGCTACAAAACATATGTCTCAAAAAGTTTCAGGTAATTTTTTTTTCAAAATATTGAAGGGTTAGAGGAGGGCAGGTAAGAGGTCTTGTCAAAAGCTACAGTTCACTCAGTTGCCTTGTGTTGAATTTTACAACCTTGGAATTCCATATAAACACCAGGATATATCTGCTCTGGATATATCAGCTGGAAGCATGTCCCTCCTTTAAGGCTTAACTCTTCCAAGTAAGATCTTGGTTGTATACACATTGTGAGGCAGATGTTGCAGGTTAATAAATAAGGGACTTAAATTCATTGGTGCATGGCAGGGGCTTACATGCTTCAGAGGGACACACCTGGAAGCCAGGTGGAAGAGCCTGATGGCTGGGTTTTTGTTGGTAGCTATAAGGAGGAATGACAGGTGGGGAGCATTGGCTGCTGCAGCCACAACACACAGTCACTTGCCTTTCCTCTCTTCCTTTGGGGTGTTGATGATAGGGTGCACCTCCCAAGCCTAGGGGTGTCTGGCCTCCAGGTCACCACAAAACACCAAGGCCATTGTGCAGGAGCAGAGACTAAAGTGCAGACCTGTGGGGTTTATGGGGATGAGCTGTCTGCCATGGAAGAATTCCAGGTGACCACTCACCCACCATGTGACTGAGAGAAGGGCTTCAAAAAAAGGGGTGCAAAAGTAATCCAACAGGGAGCCTTAAGCCAAAGCTTGAGCAAAAATAGGTCAGAGTTGGAGTTGAAGTTATCAAATTCCAAGCAAGAAAAGGGATTGAAGTAGTTATTTCCTCTCAGTTCAGTTTTTTACACTGTTGCAGCTCCAAGCAGCTACAGCTTTAAGCAGTCATATCCTTAAATAAAAATTTCCCATTAGTTACAGAATTAGCCTATTGTTTGTGTTACTTGGCAGCCTTACAAAACCACATGGTTTCAAAAACCTTAATATCTGCATATGCTGTACTTTTCCAGTTCTTTTTCATATCTGTGATTGCTTATGCCAAGACCTGTATCCTACCAAGGCCAGGATATCTCGATCCATAAGCTCAACAGTTCTTTCTGTTCTCTCACCTGTTCTCCCATACTCACCCTATGACTTTTAGTATTCTAAGTGGCAAGCATCAAAGGAACTATGTGCAAGTAATATAAAATAATTACTGTATTCTAATAAAATTTATAGCCAATAGCATATTATTATAAAATATATAAAAATGTATAAATCTGTTAATTAAGTATCAATTAGAAAACATTACTAATGTTCTCCAGGTATGTTTTCTGGATTATGTCATCAGTTCTTTTCTTCAAGAATTACATCTATCTTGGATTATTACTGTTTCAGTCTTCTTGGCATTTTATGAGATGAGCACAAATATCATTTGAGCCTCCCAAATCCTATCTTTGCCACAGAATTCCTGCAGGACATATAAGGATCTTTTAGGGTAACAACATGTAAAAGACAGAAAATAGTCTCTGCCTCATCCACATATGGAATCTGACTTCAAAATCAAAAGATTTTCTCTGCACATCAATCCCTTCTTTTTACTCTAAATGCTAGAGCCAATGTCACTTTCTTCCTCTCTTCATCAATAACAAAGTACTAAGGTCATACCCCCCTGTCTGTCAAACAAATAGAGGATTTTAGCTAGGTTAAAAGAAACCAAGCAGGCATAGTCCTGAAAAACACTGCCTCGTTTTGCATTCTAATCCAACAAGGTAAAGATTTCTTGCATGCTTCAATGACTTGGCTTAAAAAGAGTATCTGCAAATTGGAAACCTTAGGTAATAAGCAGTTTAGAAACCTCAGTCTCCAGTCTCTCCTGTTACCTAATTTTATCTGTGTGTCTACCAGATATCCATACATTCAGACACAAATATAATTTGGAGGTGCAATTAGAAATCAAATATGTGTGGGTTTCTTTTTTTTTTTTTTTCATATCATTAGCCTTCGAATACATCTTGGGGTTTTTTTCCTTCAGGTATTTCACTGTGTGCCACACAGTTTGTTCCTTCCACAGGAATATCCTAGTGGAGGCTTGTTCACCACCCTTCATTTACATTAAACAGAAGTAGGAAATAAATCTCTCTTAAGTGGTAATTAAATGCTCAAACAATGGGTGCCACCATGCACAGCAACGTGCTGTTTGGAAAGGCTAGTGAGAAGCTAAGCCACCAGAGCAAAACTGAGAGCTGGAAAAGCAAAGGCAAACCCCATGGTTTCAGCAGCTGCAGCTGTGTGAGTGAAGCAGCATGCCAAGAGGCAGGTGGTGCGTGGTGTGTCCTGCAAGAACCTGGGGGAAAGCCAAACAACATATTTTCCATTGGCCAAGATAGTTACAGAAAAGGCAAATCTAGGAATCTTAAGATGCCCCCCCTGCTTGTTCCAAACATACTGGAAGAAAGGCAAGATTAATAAGAAACAAACATATGCCTATGATACGTTGGAACCATATAGTTCATGATTTTCATTCTGACAATCAATTAAAAAGGCTCCATGTACTGGCTGATTGCTCAGGCTGGAAGGGTTGATGGTGTATATTGTTTAGTATTACCAGCAGTGTTCAGTATTTCTAGTAGTGAAGTCAGTGGAGTAACAAAACTTTTGTGCAATTATGTATGCATGCACTATGATCTTTAAAGGTTTAGTAGAAATGAAGCTCTCATTAACCTAAAAAATAATTACATATAATGAGAAAAGAAGAAACACAGAGAAAGCATGACAAACTGCTAATACTATAATGCATTAGTTTGTGCCCATTTTATTTTGATGCAGAGAATTGTGGTAATTCATTGCATTAGAATCCAAATTATTTTGGTTTTTTGTAAATAACAACAACCATGAACAATGACCAGCTTTGACTTACAATAAAAATGTTAGCATATGTTACTGAAGTCTAATTCCACTAGATTTTTTTCCTATCATCACTTTGTCAAACACGATGGTGACTGGTTTATTTTTATGCTTTTTCTGCTGCACCAAAGCAGTTTGGTGAATCATACCACAACTGATTTATGTTATGACAGGGTCTTTCCATAGGAAAAAAAGCTATGGAATCTTTATATCTCTAACATCTCTATCTTCATATCTCTAATATATGGGCAGCTCTTTCTACATATCACATCAATCGCGAGAATTAAATTAAAGCTGCTTTAGTAATTCATAAAGAAATTACATTTACCTTTTTTCTTTTTCTCAGTTCTTACTTTATCCCTTCAAGACCAAGCACTTCCAAGCAGTAGATCAGCATGAGATAAATGCCAAGTGAGTTTCTACAAAGCAGTGTGACAAGTACAATGTAAGCCCATCTTAGGTGAAATGCAACGGCACCATTCAATGCAAACTCTCTGACTCCCAGTCCCCACACTTTTCCTGTTATTCTGATAAAAAGCCTAACTACATCTCCTTTCAGCAATTGACTATAATCACATTTTACCTGCCTTTTCTGAAGGGCATGGAGTCCAGGCTGTGAAAGGACAAATGAAGAGACATAGGCATCTTGCAGGGCATACCTGGCTCTTGTTTCTCAATTATGGTGCAGGCTCCAGGCCAGGCACCTCTGCTCAGCTCAGGCACAGAGAGCCACAAAGATGTGCACATTAACAAAGGAGGCCCTGATGCAATGTGGTACTCCCACAATGAAAGGATAATTTTTGTCCTCATACACTTGCTTAGCAGAAGGTATCTGGACTTCACATTTACTTTACAGGTGTTCCAAAATATTAAAGAACAGCTTTTAAGAACTACTTAACCTTTTTCAGTGAGACCTGGGTTTATGCTGTCTGCTCTTTGAGCTGTTTCAGTGCAAGCCAACTCTGAAAAGAAAATAATGTTAGGCAAAGAGCAAAAAAGCTCATTTCTTCAGCAGTACTTGCACATAGCAGTGTGCAAATGCAACCTTGTTAGCACAAACCAGACTTGAAGTCAAGTGCGTTTAAAAAGCTTTTTCAAAATTGTTGCATTTTAAACATGAATATACCATGCCAGATATCACCTTTTTAAGCAAGGACTTTCAGATTTCCTGTTTTGTTGTTTCATGGAAGGAAAATTAGAGATATGTAGGAAAATGTGAAAATCCAAAAAGAGTTAAAAGTTACAAGATGGGGGTCAAATTCAGTTAATGTGTTCATCTAAGTTGTGTATTCTATCCTACTTTATTATTTGGGTAGCAATACAGCAGCAGAATTATTTTTAAAAATATGATTTACAGTTTAAAAGCTTTGATAAATTTTCATTATAGTTTTGATTATTCATAAGCCTTATACAATATTTCTAAAATAATAAGGATATATCTTTTACCATATAACCATATTTAGTGTTTGTATCTCAGAATAGGGATTTAGGATAGATTAAAATACTAATGGTTTTAATATGATTCAAATGAAAAATATCAGCATTCACTTCTCAGAATTTACAGATTGGGGACCAAATGACATGGAAATATATACATTTGTTATGTATATTGTGCAAGAATAATTAACGATAATTCATGTTACAAGCTCTCAGAGCACTACATTTACATTTCAAGAAAATGGATATGAACAAAGCGTTTGGGGGTTATGTATTTATTTGTTTGTTTGTTTGTTTGTTTGTTTTACAGCCCAAAGGCAAGGACAAAATTTAAAAATGCAAACAGCAGGATGTTTTGTGTGTTAGATTTATTCCAACACAACTGAGGACCTACAATAATTGGGTTTCTATAATTACATGCTCATTCCACTGTCACTAGCAGACTACCTTAGACTGTGACCTCTAAGCAGTGATAGTCCCTTGGCGTGCTCCATGCATGCCAGGAAACTGATGAGTTGTCCTGTTCTTACACATTCATTCAAGGTTACCTTGGCAACCACTTGATAAGATGGTTCCATAATGTCTGTCCAGCTTTTTTTGCTATAGCACGAGTTTAGAGACTAGGCAATTTCAAAAGATGGCTTTTCTCCCTAGGGCCAGCAGACTCAGTATAAATTTCTTCCTGTCTCAATCAACTTGCTAGTGTACTTGCTAACAAACTTATGTGTTTATGGTGTTGCTTCCCATGTATGTATGCAGACATTGATTCAGCTGCTCCGTATTCTACTGAATGCATTTACTTAATACTTATTTTTGATGTAAGTTTTTCAAATTTTGTGTGACCATAACTTTCTGAGGACAGAAAGTGCCCCTCACATTCAACTAAAAATATTAAATAAATTTTAAGAAAGACAGGGATGATAAAGGCATTGATTTATCTTATTTTAAATTGATATAGTAATATTATTAAAGAATATCATTCAATATTAATTTGATAAACTGACATACGGAAAACAGATTTCAAAGCCAGTGTTTTCTGATGCAATGTCTGAAACTAGGCAGCTGACAAGAGGAGGAAAATGATGACAATGTATTATTGTCATCAGTGAAGGAAAGAATACTCAGTGCGTTCAAACAAAAGTATAGCTGGGACACAGGTCATGGAACCTGGGACACTGAGAAATGTAATTGGAGATTGTACCTTCTAAGACACCAGACAGTCCATTTTGAGGTTTTCTTCTTTGAGGCTTCCACAGTTGCTGATGAAGGTCTAACTCACACTGCAGGTTTAGTAGAACAGGAGTCTATCATCAGACTCGAGAGAAATTCACTGAAAAGCCTCCCAACTGTGCTGCTTCTATTTTTGCATCATGTTTATGCTTTCAAATACTTCTATATTCATGGAGGTTAAAACCTTGCAAACAAAATTATTCTAGCCTGTCACAAACCTGCCTGATCAGTCAGGCAGATCCAACAGTGCCTGCAGACTGACCCAGAGTAAACTTGAGAGTTGGCAACCAGCAGCTGTTGCTGTGAGATCTGGCATAACTGCTTCAGTTCCCAGAGAAAATGGGATTATTCAGGGTGAGGATAGGGACTCCTTAGAAAAGTAAGTCTATATGGGAAAAAGTAAAATTTCATGTACTTCTTATCAACAATAAGAGAATTGCAGTCTCTGTTTTCGTGAACTGTTTCTTTCAGTAGTGAATCAGCCATAAAGTTTCTGCGGCAAATTATTTTGATCACATTATTTTAAAGTACTTTCATTTTCACTTTTTATGACCTGCATTAATACTCTTGCTATTAGGTTCACTCATCTTTTAAGTATCACTCCATGTTCTATGTCCCATCTCATAAAAAGGGAGGAAGCAGAAGACACATGAAAAACATCAATTCTGGACACAAAAGGCAGGTATCACAGTAAAATAAAGTTTATGGGTTTTTTATAACTCAGGATGTTGGACACTCTCTTCAGCATGTAATTTTCTACTCTAAGACTATCTCAATAAATCTTAGTTGAGGCCAGTTTGTCAGCACTGAAAGCATTAGGTCACGAGCCTTTGAAGGTTCAACTGGGACATTTAAAAAGAGGAGAAGAGAGAAATAGTCTTTTTCTCCTTGTTCATTTGTTGTTTGAAAGAGACTCTGCTAATTCTGTGTTGCAGTGAAACTTAGAGGAGAAAAGTGATATTAAAAGCTTGGATTGCAGTCTTCTGAATTTTGAGCTTGTTTACTTCATATGGATGTAGGGGTTTTTTTGTTATTGATGTATTTTGATTATTACACATTCTTTCCTGCTTTCAAGTCAGAAAGGCTAATCAGAATTGTTGATTTTACTCTCACAATTCACAAGAAAAATAAAACAGTTGTTTTCCATTAACAGAACAGTCTTACTATTTTACATTATAGAGCAAAACAAAAAAAAAAATAAGCAAGCTCTCTCATAGTCATTTAACTTTTCATACTTATAGTCATAATTCATTTAATCCCAGAGCCGCTTGAATGGTCATTGTCACAGCAGGTGTAGTTTTGTCGTCTAAAATTCTATGTGTGGTACTCAGTTGTTTTAGCAAATTAGTGAAGTGTTCAGTGCTCTTATTTTTCTTGTTTTTCTTTTTGGTAGGTTCATTTTTTTTTTCTTTTTATTGACATAGATAAGCTAATGTTCAGCCTTGTTTTAACAAACAAAAATGAAGTTCCAGGGAGGTAAAGTTTTGGGTTTTTTTTAATTATTTTAATGCCTCAGTAATCATTTGACAGGTTGTAAAGTGGGAGTTGAGAAGTGCTGAGGCTGACAAATGCTGCTGTAAAATTAAATGTGTAAGAAATTTCAGTGTCTGGTTTGTAAAGAGAGAAGGATGCAGGGTACTTGAAATAGGCTAGGTGAAGCTACACCCACCCAAGTGCACTAATATGTTGCAGCACCCTGATGAGGCATTCATTTGTCAGTGCTGAAATAAGAGAAAAGCTAATTTAAGGACAAGGACTAGAGGAACTAAAGCCTACATTGAAGGTTTCAGTAAGCTGAACAAAAGACACATTAGAGCTTGAATTTCAGTGCTTTGATCTGAGGAGATACTAGATGAGTTCAAAACTTTATGCAACATGCAGCTTATCACAGCTTGAATCTCTGCAGATGCTGCAAAATGAACACTGCCGTGCTTGATGATTTTAGAACTGTTGTACTCCACAGGCATGTTCTATCTTCACTTTCTGAGGTCTCCTAGAAATCTAAAGTTAAAAGAAAAAGAGACTTTCAAAGACAAAACGAATGTCTTAATTAAAAAGAATTTTAAAAAAAGAAAAAAAAAAAAAAAAAAGAAAAAAAAAGAAAAAAAAGAAAAAAAAAGAAAAAAAAGAAAAAAAGAAAAAAATGAAAAAAAGAAAAATAAAAAGGAAAAATATATATATAAAAAAAAAGCTTCGTAGATTCTAGTTACCCATCCCTTCCACAGGTAACATTAGTATTTTTAAGCTGCTTTTTTTTAAACATCCAGAGAAAAAGTTCCAGGCTCAAATTTCCTAGCATTACACATGCAAATAGGAATTATTGACATTATCAGTTTTAATAAGAATTAATATCATTTATGATAGAAGGTGGACTAATAAACTTTTAAGGTTCTTTTCAGCAGTGCTCTTCTATGATTATATGAATTTGTAAAAAAACTGAAAAATTCAGAAGCCTTTTGTCTTGCAAATATCAAGATAAAAATTATATATGCAATATTTTCAAATCTGAATAGATAAGAGATCTAATTTGGAAAATAAAAATTAATTATTTTCTACTGTTTCTAGTAAGAAAAAAAAATTTTGTGTCTGTACATCAATCTCAGCAATCTCTGAGCTTGCACACACTACACAGAATTTTCCTTTTAAAAAGAAAGACGTCTGGTTCTCTTAATTTCATCTTGAAACATGTCAGAGTAGTCTTTGTTATGATAACCAAAGGAAATCCCAGGTCAAAAATTTCTGAGCTGCTTCTTGTGGGCTTGAAGTTTTATCTACAAAGACCCATACAAACTATT
>VWYE01024882.1:0-36485 GCA_013398995.1 Alaudala cheleensis
TTAACAAGCCTTGGCATTTTGTCTTACAAGCCTAAATATTCTGGAAAGAATCCTGTTTAAGAATTCGAATTACATAGGTTCAAGAAGAACCTTAGTTCTGTTCTACTTTTAGTTTTGCAGATATACATTCAAGATATTTATGTCTAATTGTAGTGCTTTAATGCCAGGGGGAAAAGAGGGAGCTCTGTTTATTCAGAAGTACATCTGTTTAAAGGGATGTATTTGTGTGAAACCTTGGTGTTTTTGTGGCCCTTTAGGTCGCATTGGCTCTCAAGTCATCATCCCCTATCGCTGTGACCAGTATGACCTGATGTATCTGCGGCCCATGGGGGACCTGGGGCAGCTTATCTTCATGGTGAGTCTGGATTGAGATCAAGCACAAACCCCTGGCTGTGGGAGGCAGCCAGGTAATCCTTCCCAAAGACACAGCTCCAGCTGTTGTTCAGCCTCTAAATGGAAATGGTGTGAGAGAGCTGGCTTTGGTGATGCCTATTTCCACATTTTCTCATCTTTTCCCCATTTCATGCTCTGCTTGCAGGAGTGGGACTGCAGGGACAAGGATTCCATCCGAAGAGCTGTGGAACACAGCAATGTGGTCATCAATCTTATTGGAAAAGAATGGGAAACAAGGTGATTTTCCTTCTTTTCCTTTTCCTATGTGTGATAGATTTGCAGAAGGTATTGTAGCCATGTTCTGCAGCATCTGTGTGCAGTGATGTGTCCATTGTTCTTGGTTTCTGTGAAAAGGCAACCCCAACATTTTGCATATAAAATTTCTTTAAATGGTTAATTCCAGTCCTGGTTGTGATCTGCTTTGGAAAAGTGGATTCTTTCCAAAATTTTCCATTGTGCAACTTTTGTTCTGTTGGAATATTCAAATGTGCTACTTTCACATACCTCATGGGTGTTCCCTGAGCGCCTTCCTATAGATGCCAGAGCCTCACTGATTTCTGACATTTTATTTATATTTAACTCATATTTACTTTATATTTATATTTACATTATCACAGAAGGAAGATTTCATCCTGTCACTTGGACACAGTGATGAGTTGTAGCTTGCTAGAAAAAGCCATGATCAAACAGAAATAGCTGATAGAGAGTCCCTGATTATGACTAATAACATCATTCCTTGATTGAATTTTGACACAGACAATACTAGCTTCAGAAGCATTCTTTGATAATTATTTCTAAGAATACTTCCTTTTAGAAATCATTTAAAAATTCCCATATTTTAGGTTAAAAATACCTGTAACAGCTACCTTCTGGGTGTGTGTGTTCATACAATTATGTCCATTTTATCTAAAACCTTGTGCAGAACTACCAGACAAAAATTTACTGGTGAGATTTGCCTTTGTATGGTGCATAATTTTTGCTCTTGTAGTAGACAGAAACAAATGTAGATACCAGTTTCATTTCTGTTCACAAACCTGATGCTTTTGCTGCCTTTTTTTTTTATAAACAGCCCTTTGATGTTCAAAATTTCTGGACTTGTGTGAAAAGTATGATTTATAGAAAAGACAGTTTATTTTATTATTAAAAGGAAGTGTGAGGACAACAACAGAAAGTTTAATTTTGTTTAAAAATGCCCAAACCTTGTTCTGTGTACAGTTTCAATGAGTTCAAACAGAAAAGTCTTGGTCCATGTTTAAAACTTACAGACATTACAGAACTTCACCACTGTGTGGCACAAATGTTTTAATCACATATTTTATGCATGTGGGTATCAGTGGTGGTGCTGAAACCCTGAGATCAAGTTCTCTGTTAAACACGAGGTCAGAGTAACATTGTAATCATCCAAGAGCCTGTGAAAAACTTGGACAGGAAGAAAAGGAAGATCAGATTGAGATATCAGTCAAAAAAAGCAAAGCCTGCCATGAAATACTTGCCTCCTTGCCTTGTACTTCTGTCCAGGCTCCTCTGTGTGTACTGTGTTGTTTGAAACTCCATGGTTACAGGAGGGATGTTGTTCATTCTCATGTGTTTCTAAATCTGTTTTGGTGAGCAGAACAGGAGTGATGGTTCCCAGGATCAGATTAGTTATTGAAGGCTCAAAAATAACTTTGTATTTTTAAGGCTTTCTTTGGACTCCAGTGGGATCTGAAGAGCTGTGGGAGGAGATAAGGACACAGAGGGAAGTGTTTGGATAAGATGTTTGTTACCCAAAGCAAATGGCCGAGATGCAGGGGTGCTTACAGGGACAATATAATGACATGAGAAGCCAATTCTCTTTCTTGCAGTCTTGGGATAGTTGGAAAGAATTTTGGGATTGTTATCAGCCTATAAGGTCAATTCTGCATGGAGACAGAGCTTCTGTTCTTGATCAGATACCAAACTGTTTGACAGTGTAACCCCCTGATCTAGGCCCCTCCGAATGTCATACAGTGAGGGGAGGATTTCTTTTTGCTTCTCCTTGGAAGTCCCTTTCAGCTCTGAAATGGTTCTAAATGCTCTGACAAATTGTTTTTCCATTTGCATGAGCATCTCTGTGTTCTCTGGTTTGTTTTTGTCTGCTTCCCTCCTGCCAAGCATCTGCCCTGACTTGTGCTGCTCAGAAATTTTGAGCTGCTTTGTAGTGTAATTAAGATGTCAAATCAAGGCAAAATTTGAACAGGATTTGTAAAAACACAGCCTTGCTCAGAGTTCAAGATGCAGGAGTGCTTATTTTAATAAAAATAAACTGTTTTCACTTTCACATTGGAGTTTTCTGTTTGTCACAGACAAGTGGACAAGAGGATTTTTCATACTGATTTAATCTTACCAGGTGAAAAGGCAGAGAAGCTAAAATTGAAGATTAGTTGTAATTTCACTTGCCTCTGATTTTTATTTTATCAGGAGTCCATCATGAAGGGAAATTTAGTTTCTAACAAAGAGTGTCAGTATAGGTTTTTGATAATACATTCAGGTAATAGGTAGTAATTGCTTTTTGGCTGATTGGCAGCCATTGTTGATTGCTCTTCAAGTAACATTTGGGTTTTGCCTTGCTTTAGAAACTTCAAATATGAAGATGAATTTGTAAATATTCCTCAAAGTATCGCACAGATAACTAAGGAAGCTGGTGTGGAAAAATTCATTCATATCTCTCACCTGAATGCTAGCATGAAGAGTCCTTCCAAATACCTCCGGAACAAAGTAAGTCTGGAATCCACTTAAATGTGTTTCCTGAGAAGGTACTTTGTGTTTGGTGTGGGTTTGGTTTTTTCCCCCCAGCTGGGTCTGTTTGGAGGAAATCAGTCTATGAATTTACTAAAGAGTGTTTTCTGTTGCTGAGAAATATTTGGGCTTCCTGTGAGATCTTTATCTTAGTGCAGCATCTCAAGGATCAAATGGCTTGGATATAAATAATATTAGATATAAATAATTTTTGTGCTACTGATGGCGTCCTTTCAGTTCTGTAGTCAGGGATGCCCTCTGTTATGAAAGGCATCCCCTTCTGCTTGGTTCAGCATGGATCTAATGAATGTGTTTGTTTTAATTGATAGGCTGTTGGAGAGAATGTAGTGAGGGAAGAATTTCCAGATGCTGTAATTTTGAAGCCCTCTGAGATGTTTGGGAGAGAGGACCGATTTCTCAATCATTATGCAAGTATGTATTCTTGGAGTAATAAACCCCTGTATGATTTGTGTAACTGCCTGTAGAGAGCAGAGAGAAAAGGGGATTTGCTTCTGAAAAGCAGACAGGTGTGTTCTTATCAGGAATGTGTGGGATACATAGCAACATACTAAATTATCACTTCTTGATAGAGTTCTTCCTCAGTCTAGTTAGATGTTGCTCTTTGTTTTTATTTTTATAATCATTTTATTTTGAGGGGAGGGTGTGTACGAGTCACTCTGAGGGAAAAGCAAATGCAGCCCTCTTACTGCTGTTAATATGAAAACTAAATGTGTCTTGAAAGAAATGCTGCTGCAATTGGCTGGGAATTCTTCACAATTCTGTGATTTTTTTTTTTAAAGCAAAGTCAATTTTCAGAGGAGATCCACACTCAGTGTGGTGTAAAATGTCTTGGTCGTTCTGGTACTGAAAGGATTCCTGGATTTTCTCTTTATTTTCAATCAGACATGCGCTGGTTTGGTGGTGTGCCTCTTATTGCTCTGGGCAAAAAAACAGTCAAGCAACCAGTCTATGTAAGTTTTCCATGAAATCCCAATCCCAAATCCTTGGTGGTTGGGTGTGTTGGTCTGTAAACCACTTCTGAAAGAAGAGTGTGTGCATGTGTTCCTGTTTTCTCTTGGTAACTGGAATTTGTTCCTCACAGGTGGTTGATGTAGCAAAGGCAATTATTAATGCAATTAAGAATCCTGATGCAAAAGGAAAAACATATGCCTTGGCTGGGTAGGTCACTTTTTCTGATTCTAATTAACTGTTGTACATCTTTTTGGTGTCATTTTTTGGCATGCTGCACAGTACATTTGATTTCTCCATCCATGCACACAGTTGGAGCTGCAATAAATTCCACCTCCTTTTTGGGAGGAAAAATGGCTCAAGCTCTTACTGTGAGTACTCAGAAAATCCTAATCTGGGCCCCACTGCATTTCATGTGATGTATGTGCACACAAAGAAATAGGCAGCTTGGGATACATGCTAGACAGCATGGATTTGGGGAAAATTCTGGTATAGCTGTGTGGAAACCACCTGGAATTACAATGGCTTAGAGGCAGTGGATCTGCCAGAGAAGCTGTGGCTGCCCCATCCCTGGAAGTGTTCAAGGCAAGGCTGGATGGGGTTCTGAACAACCTGGGCTAGTGGGAGGTGTCCCTGCCCATGGCAGGGGTTGGAATGAGGTGATCTTTAAGGTCCTTTCCAACCCAAACCATTTTATGATTCTCTGATCTTTTGGAACTTTCCTGGAGAATGTGTCAGTTGAAGGCTCAGTCTTCCTGTCTGTAACCTCAGACCTTGGCATCCGTGAGAGCCTGGGTTTATCAAACTGCTCAACAATGTGCTCTTGTGGTGTCATGGAGCTTTTCAGAATGTTTTGGAATGGCGGCAAACTGCCTGGAAAGCCAAGGGGAGATACCTGACAGCTCAGTCTGAGCCATCTAGAAAGCCTAAAATGCCAAGGCAGAATCTGAACAAGAAAGGAATGGGAATTCCCAGTGGTTTATATTACTCTTAGGCAGGTGGATGGAAGATTGACTTCTTCATTCTCTCCATCTTGAGAGAGGAGAAATGCATTTTTTTTGGACAATTAATCTTGCTTTTAAATAGAACAATATATCTTAGTCAAGTAAAGGCAAGTGAATCAATTTCCCTGCAGCCAATTCCTACCAAAGATGGGATGTCTTGTTAATAAAGTGTCCTTAATTCTCCATTTGCTTTCTGGAGTGGGCTTGAGCAAACTCCTGTCACAGTGCTGGAAGTCTTGAGTTCAGAATTGGAGTCAGCATGGAAGGAAGCACATGCAGGTGTGCTGTCAAAGCACACAGAATACACTTCATCCAGTGTGGTTGTGGTGGGTTAGCCTTGGCCAGCAGCTAAATGCCCACTGCTCCTTTCTGCCACTTCTTTTCCATGCTTTTCCCCAGCTCCAGGATGGGCCCTTCCACAGGCTGCTGTCCTCCAGGATAAACCTCCTCCCTGTGAGCCACAGGGGAATCTCTGCTGACAAATTATTTGAATTGAAGAGACAGACTTACAGCCTTGGGGGTGGAGGGTTTCAAACTGTTTTTTCCCTCTTGCTGCAAGTATTGAAGTGTAGCTGGCTGAGGTGTGATGTTTGCTGCTTTCCCCCCAGCCCTCACCGGTACCTGCTGTACGACATGGTGGAGTACATCTACGCTGTTGCCCACTACCCCTTCATCCCCTACCCGCTGCCACGGCCCCTCTACCGGTAAGTGGGGCCTGAATTCAGCAAGCTCTTGCCAGCACAGAAGCATAAATACCTGTTGATGGGTTATTTACTCTGCCCTGTTGTTATTTAACATGATGGGGTTGCAGAAGTTGCCTCTCCTGAGGTTTTGAGCCTTCAGCTCGGGGACAGGCCTGCGTTTGATGAGCTGGTACATGAAATGCATGCTTGTAGTGAGCTCAGCAGAGCTCTTCGTTCCAGAGTCATTTCTCCCTGACATCTAGGGACAGGATGAGAGCACATAGCCTCAAGCTGCACCAGGAAAGGCTTAAGTTAGATATCAGGAAAAATTTCTTCACAGAAAGGGTGGTTGAACATTGGGGTGGACTGCCCAGGGAGGTGTTGAAGAAACATCTGGACATGGCACTCAGTGCTCTGGGCTGGTTGACAAGGTGGGGATCAGCAAAGGTTGGACTTGATCATCCTGGAGGTCTTCTCCAACCTAAGTGACTCTGACTGAATGGCTTTGCTGAGCCAAGAAGTAGCAAAAGGCCTAATCCAATAAAATTTGTAGCAAACCAAATGATTTTTAATAATACCACAGGGAAAATGTGTGTGTGTGTGTGTTGCTGACTGCAGGCTGACTGCAGATTTTTGTGCACAATCATAAGGATCTGCTACTGAGCCTAGGCCTGATCCTTAGGGAATAATCACACAATTATGTGATTATCAGCCTGGGGCTGGTCCTTAGGGAATAATCACATCTTTTTGAAGAGCTACCCCAAACAGGAAATGCCATTTCAGAAGCTGCCCTCAGCACGTTGGAGCTAAATACAACATTTATTTGCATCCTGGTTATTATTTGGCATCCTGGTCCTCCTCATTTTTAGTACAATGCAAATTAATAAGCCTAATCAGTCACCAGAGTTAAAACCCTCCTGCCAGTAGGATTCAGTGCTGGATCCATGGAAGTGCTGATGGATGATGCTTAGAACATCCTAAACTGTAGTGGCTGTTCCTGTGTTGGCTGCAAGAGGCACCAGGTTATAACATGGCTCAGGTGGCACAGAGCAGCTTGTTAAAAAGGTGCTATGTGGGTGCTTCTTAGTTTTATTCATATTTTCTGCAGTTCATGGTATGCTTTTTTATTGATGGGCTCAACTAAGTGATAGTTCATATTTTTGAGAAAAGAATGCACCTGAAAGGCAGATGAGCCTGGTTGTGTTCATGTGCAGTAGCTCAGTAACACCCTCATCTGCCAGGTGAACACTTCAGCAAGAGGTCCTACCTGTTCAGTAGGATTCTGCTGATGGTCTCTAGACACTGAACAAGAGCTGTAGCATTATTTTCCCTGTCAGATTTCCTTTCTTCCAAGGGAAACTTCATTTCTGAAAACTGCAGATATCCCAATCCTCACCCTTTTTATAGACTGCTCCAGATTCCACCAGCTTGTGTTGCTGATAACTCACTGAGTTGTCAGCAAGTTTGTTTTCTCCTGGAGGCTTTGAATCCAACTTTGTGACTAATTGGATTGCTGCCTACACTGGCAGGGAACAGAGTTTGGATGAAAGGCAGGGGCAAGACTAAGCCCTCTGGTGTGTGGGGAATTGGATGTGGGTTTACTTTCCCCACCCACTAATGCTTCTCCATTCCATCCTAAGTAAAATAATACAAGATCCAATAATTCAGGAACAGTTAATTACCAGAAACACAACTAAGAACTTGGTGGCTGGCACATCTAGTGCTTTAATGAACTCAGATCTTGCAAGAACAGCTTCAGAAAAAGCTCTTGCTCATCACCTATTAAGTCTGAAACAATTTTTACCAGATTTCTGTGTATTTGGATAAATGACTGCACTTTTGCAATGTTTCTTCTGTTCACAGTTTAGTTGCAAGATTCTTTGAGATTAATCCATTTGAGCCGTGGTTGACACGGGACAAGGTGGAACGGGTAAGTGTGGGACCAGCTAAAAATCCCTCTTGGGAAATGTTTCATTGTGTGTTTTTAACTCCCACTTGTAGTCTTGCATTCCCCCAAAACACATGGAATTGCAAACAGACAAAAGTATAGGTTGGATGAGCAAAGTGAGGGGGGCAGTGCACTCCACTCTTAGTCACTTTATGTACCTCTAGATGCACTAAAATCACTTCCATCATCCAGGGAATGGTGTTTTTAACAGCTGAAGTTGAACACATTGTAAAATCTCTCTTAACATTCAAGTGCATTTCTAGGGAGAATGTTGCCACTTCATGTTTATTCCTGACTTCTCAAAGTGTTTCATTGGGGGTGGAGAAATAAGTTGCAAAAAAACAGCTGCAAGCAAGGAAAAAGTAGGAATTGGCAAGTATTAGTGTCAAAATTTGGCATATGTGTAGGCTAGCAAAGATAGTCATGCACATTCCCTAAACTTCCTGCTTTCTGAATTATGGAGTGACTCTCCCAACTGTTTGCAGCATTGGAATTTCAATGTATTTTGTTATAACACAATATCAATAGCCTACTTAGAACTGATTGTCCCCCAGGATATAATTGTAACATCTCCAAAAACCTGCTGCCCTTGCAGTTTCTTGAGTTACATTTCATAAAACAAGCCTGCACCAAATCACTAAAACTGCTGCAGGTCAGCTGTAGCATAGGTAGTGTAAGATGGAGTTTCTCCATGTCATATCCAGGTCTGATTGTTTCTCTTTCCAAGCTTTTCCTCAAGGCTTAAATAATCTAAAAATATTAGATGTGTTTGACTTAGAAGGCCTTTCAAGGAACATCAGCATAAGAGAAATCTATTTTCTAGGATTTAAGTCATATGGGTTGCATATATGGTAATAGAATTAACTATTTGTCCTGTACAGAACCATGTTCTAAACCATAAACAGAGCAAAACAATCTACCAGAGGTGATGATTCAACACACATTTTCTTGACAAATCAGAATATCCATAATTGGAGTTCAAGTATACCTTGGAGTTCTGCTTAATTTTGCGATGCAATGCTCCCTGATAATGTATGGAGAGAAAAGGAAGGCACTTCCTGCATGGTATTTATTTCTGAATTAAAACCTGAAGGACTTTTTGCTGGATGTAGAAAACCTGTACCTTCAGTTGAAGGTCTTGGTACACAAGACCATGTGCAATTATGCTGCAGTTCTGTTTGAATCTTTCTTCTTCCTCTACTTTTGGCAAGAGAATTATTACATTGGATGTAAAGCTGTTCATTTCAAATGAATTATCTTATTTTTTTCCCTTACCCTCCCCATTCTTTTTGTAGTTTCACACAACAGACATGAAATTTCCTGACCTTCCTGGTTTTGAAGAGCTGGGGATTGAGCCAACCCCCCTGGAACAAAAAGCCATCGAGGTCCTGCGCCGTCACCGCAGGTTCCGCTGGTTGGACGCTGAGCTGGAGGAAGCAAAGCCAAAAACACAGCCCGTGTAACAGCTGGCAAGGGGGATACTTAAAGCTTCTTAAACTGCCTTTGGATGACCCAACTTCTCTGGAGAACTGTGTACATACAGAGTAAAATGTATTAATCATGTAAACTGTATTTCACCAGTGTTGTCTTTTCAGTTAAGGGGGGACTGTCACTGCAACGCAGATTTTCTCTCTGTCACAAAAGCAAATAACATGGTTGCTTAGCTGGTGAGCATTGTAATGTTTTGAAGATTGGTACTAGAGGGCATGTGCCATAACACTGGTCCCTTTTTCCCTTGGCTCTCAAAGCAAATGTTTCAATGTGCTTTAGGTGCTCAAATGGTTTCAAGAGTCTTGCAGTTTGGGACTAGGTTGCTCAGAACGTGCCCTTTCCAGTAGGGATTGCTGGGAATGCCACTTATTCAGGCTGTGTGATCTCAGACAAAGCCCTGGTTTTAAGTTTTTGACTCTTCTGAGCTTGGTTTTCTGTGCTGAACACAGACCTTAAAGAAAATGCCAGCCTTCTTTCAGGGCATTGTAGAGAGCCACAAGGTCCCTGAGCCTCCTTTTCTCCAGGTTAAACACCCCTAGCTCCCTTAGCTGATTGCTGTAGCTAGAGAACAGAATCTCTAATTCTTTCTGTATTGCCAAACTACTGTGAAACTCCTGGGCAAAGTGTTTCTCAAATTTCAAGAGCTTCCACTTCTTGTTATTACACATCAAAACTGCTGCTGCTAATGTTTACTCTGTGAGAAAGAGGTGGGCTCTTGTGATAGTGTGAGTTTTTGATCCTGCCTTTAAAGGAAGTATTAAATTTGGCTCTCATGGATTGTTTATTTTTCTTTTTGATAACCTAAGTTCAGTGCTTATTTTCTGCCAGTTCAAAAGCTAGGGCAGACTGGGAGTGAAGTGCATGTTGTTGTAATTTGAGCCTCAACTTTTATAAATTATGACTGCCAGCTTTTCTCTATCAGACCCTGACTCTCTAGTCTCATTAGCACTCATTTGCTAAGTGTGGCCCTGATCTTGATTTATTGCATGTTGCTCACATCCTGCTGTGAAAGCACTCGTGTTCCTGAGCTGCTTCATGAGAGTACAGAGAGATGCAGTTATCACATAGCCCTGCATGGCTAACGAGCAGTTTCCATTTTCAGATGGCGAGTGCTGCAGGAAAAGCTGGCAAAGGCAGTGTTGGAATGTGAGGTGCCAGTTCTGTAAATGTTTACCATGGTGCAGTGGTTTATTTTTTCCCCCCTCATTAAAAGCACTGCTTTTCCAGTTGTGCCCCTGAGCTCTCCTACAGGATCTTAATTCAGACAGCCATTAGAAAGTGGGAAAGGGGTGAATATCCATGAGAAATTTACTTGAAGCAGCTATTCCACATATGGAATATGGGTAAAGTGGAGCATCACACCACAATACTTTGCCTTACACAGCATTTCCCCTTTCCACCATGCAGAAATGACTGTGATTTCTCCTTTCTGAAGCAATTCCTTTATTTTGTAATACAGCCCTGAGTACAGAATTGCTGTGATCCATAGGATTGCTGAGGTTGGAAAAGACCTCCAAGGTTGTTGAGTCCACTCTGGTTACCACCTTGACAATTAGCCCAGAGCACTGAGTGCTACATCCAGTGGTTTCTTGAACACTTCCAGGGATAGGGATTCCACAGTGTCCCTGGGCAGCCCCTTCCAATGCCTGACCACCCCTTCCATGAAGCAATTCTTCCTGATGTCCAACCTGAACCTCATTTGGCACAGCTTGAGGCTGTTTCCTGTTGTTCTGTCTCCTATCTGGGAGCAGAGCCTGACCCCCACCTGGCTGTGCCCTCCTGTCAGGGAGCTGAGGAGAGCATAAAGGTCCCCCCTGAGCCGCCTTTTCTCCAGGCTGAGGAAAGCTTAAAGGTTTCTCCAGTTGCTCAAGGGCAGATTTTAATGACTGAGAGGATTATTCATGCTAGCAGTAATTATTCTGTAGTTACCTCTCTCCCTGCTGCCATTTCTTTTCCCTCTGCCCGAAGGAATGCACATGGATACAATTCTATAAAATGAGATCAGAGGACTGTCACGTATGAAGTAACCCAGATTCTGAGTAATTAATGAGATTATTATTGCAACTTCTTTGAGGTGGGGGAGCAGAAGGTGAAGGCCACTGACAAAAGAGCAAGGGGAAGCTGGTGGCAGAACTGAGAACAGTGATGGTGTGCTGCTATAGGGCTTCTTTCCTGGGACTTACTCCCTAAACACCATTCCATCTTGGAAAAGCTTAACATCAGTTGGGCATGTGGCAAACTACGGAATGGAAATCGCCTCTCATCATCATTAGGGAACGTCAGTGATTCTGTTGTCGAGGTTCTGATTTGGAGCAGGATATGAAATCCACAGCTGGAGAAACATCTATAGCAACGTGTGTACATTGCTTTACCCCTGCAGCCACGGACATGGCTTGCACTGAATCGCCAGTAGTCGGAGCTGCTGCTCAGCAAATCCTGATCCCGGTTTTCCATCCACCTCTTCCGGAGCCTCCATGCCCAACATTCGTCCTCTGGGCTAATCCAAATGATTAAAAAGCCATTAAATACCTCCCTTCAAAGTTTTTTTTTCATATACGCATCCAAAGGGTGGTGGTTAACAGCTCAGTGTCCTGATTGACATCGGGGACAAGTCCCTCAGCAGTTCGTACTGGAACCTCTGTTAGTTAATACCTTTTTAAATGATGCGGTCAAATGGATCGAGTGCACCCTCAGGAAGTTTACAGATGACACTAAAGCAGAGTTGTCACACCTGAAGGACAAGACACCACCCAGAGGGACCTGGCACAGGTTGCCCAGANTTCATATACGCATCCAAAGGGTGGTGGTTAACAGCTCAGTGTCCTGATTGACATCGGGGACAAGTGGTGTCCCTCAGCAGTTCGTACTGGAACCTCTGTTATTTAATACCTTTTTTAATGATGCAGTCAAAGGGATCGAGTGCACCCTCAGGAAGTTTACAGATGACACTAAAGCAGAGTTGTCACACCTGAAGGACAGGACACCAACCAGAGGGGTCTGGCACAGGTTGCCCAGAGCAGCTGTGGCTGCCCCATCCCTGGCAGTCTCCCAGGCCAGGCTGGATGGGGCTCTGAGCAACCTGGGATAGTGGAAGGTGTCCCTGTCCATGGCAGGGGGTTGGAACGAGATGATCTTTACCCTTCCAACCCCAACCATTCTGTGATTCTGTGATTTTGGCAATAGAGGTTCCTTGCTTTAAAACCACTGAGTTTATTTGTCTCAAGATTATCCCTGAACCTCACAATTGCAAATCTCCTCTACATGGAGGAGATGCCTCTCAGCTTGTGTTCCCTGGTCAAAGCAGTCTGTACCAAGAAACAGAAACCTGCTTCTGCAGGAGGAGCACCTCAGGTGCTGTAAGGGATTTGTCCAACTGCCTGCACCTGAGGAGCCTTTCAAGTGTGCTCAGGTGTGGCTGGAGGGAAGCCTGTGGGGAAAGGTGACCACAAACTGCTTAAAGCAGCCCTGGGTGGGGCTGAGGGAGGCAGGTGCATGGCACGGGGTCAGTTTGGCTCTGGCAGTGGTGGTTGTGGGGGCTCTGGTGAGCTGCTCCTGGAGCTGCTGCTTCCCTTCAGCCAGCAGTGCCTGTGGTAAGTCATCTTTTGCCTTTTTGCTATCTGAAATATTTGTTGTGGGCTTTACAGATTGAACAATTAATGGTTTTGCAAGCTGGAGCTTCAGTGAGCAGCTGAAGAATTCTTCCCTGGAGACATCTGATTTCTTCTGGGTGTGTGTCTTGGGGTTGGTTTCTTGGGGTTGTAATGGCATCAGTGCCTCATTTTCTCCCTGTGATGTTTGTGTTGTCTCTCTGCCATGGAATTAACTGGTGTGGAAGGCTTAAATTTGTGCTCTAGTCTTTCTACAAGTGGGTAAAGTGCAGATTTTTTTCTCTGTGAATTTGTCCCACATCTTTGGCCAATAGGGTTTACTGATGAAGGGTGGAAAACAGGAGCACATACACATTCTGTAGGTACAATTTCCTTAGGAAGTTCACCTCTAGCTAATGTTGCTGTTAATTAAAATAAAGCTGGTGCTGCCACTGCATTTTTTGAGCCTCTGAAGGCTGAGGGCACCTTGGACAAAGCAGAGGTTGTGTCCCAAGAATGTGTCAGAGCAGTAATTTAGTAACACAATTGAGTGAAAATGACAACAAAAGATGTTCACCTGTTTCCAGTTTTGCTAGCATTTTTCTTACCTGTTTTCTCCCACATACACCCCATGCTTTATACCCTTAGGTTGGGCTTGGGTAGGAAAGAAAGAGCCACTCATTTTTCCATGTTTGTTGCTCCCCAGATCACCTTGTTCCTTTTTGCTGCCTTTAGAGTTTTCCCAGCCTGCACTTCAGTGCATTTATCAATCTTTAACAAAAGAAGAGTAACCTCTCACATCCTTGTGTTTTCTTGAAACAAGAAAAATCTAGTGATATAGCATAAATTAAAGAGCAATCCCCTTCCCCATTAATTTATTTTTACTGTAAATATTTGAAATTTTTCATGCTAGTCTTCAAAACATGGCTTAAGTCTATTTGAAATTCTGACTAACCCAGGCCATTGACTTCATTTTAGAACTACAGACTCATCATCCCTGGGCAGTTTATCCCAATGCTTTGTGACCCTTTCTGTGAAGAAATTCTTGCTGAAAAGGAGAAAATTCAGAAATGCAGAGGAAATCTCCCCTCCTTGGCTGTGTGCTGAAGCTTGCTTGGCTTTACTGCCTGTGCAGCAGGAACACACCTTGGGAGGAAGAATTTGAAAAGGAAATTAAGGTTTTATTCTGTAATGTTTCATGGAATGGAAGGAAGAGCTGGTCTGGAGACAGGAGCTATTTAAGGGACAATTAATTGCCAGGTTCTTAAAGGGGAAACTAAATCAGAGAACAGACAGAATCATTTAATCTGTCACTGGGGGATTTGATTAGTTCTGATCAAACTTTGTGTGGTGAAACTGTGATAATCAATAATAAGATAATTAAAAAAAAACCCACTGCTTTCATTCACATCTTTTTTTGCTTGACTTCTCTAAGGTCAGGAGATAAATTTAGATTTACCTTTTCATTCTCCTCCCTCTTTGTGAAACTGCAGCCCTGTTTAAACACCAAGTGTGCTTATTATCAATGGGGTACAGAGCCCTGCCTTGCTTCAGGTGTGCTCCAGGCAGGATCAGTGGGCAATGTTGACCCAATTTATTATCTTAATTGCCTCTGTCTTGTGTCAGAAGCAAGAGAGGAAAAATGGTAGTTTTCAGAAAGTTAGGTGATTTACTATTGGTTTCATCTGTTTGTCACTATTCCTGTTGATATCACAGCACAATTTTCCATTCCCATACAAAGTACAGGTGGTCCCTTCATTCTGTGGTTTAATTTTTTTTTTCTCATTTGGTTGATGTTCCTGGGCTTTGTTGATGTTTTTTAACCTGCTGTGTATCTCTCTTCCTGTACCCATTTTCCAGCACAGTGCATTTTGCATTAATTTTCTGCTACATAACCTTAGGTTTTTTTAAATATTCAGCAGACTGAGAGCCTTTTTCCCTTGTGCTGAGATCCAGGTGAGGTGAGGACATCCACCAGCTTGGCAATTAATTACCAGCACTGAGAGGGCTAAAGGGCAGAGCTGCTCACAGTCAGCCACCCAAAAGCCCTCAGCAAACTGTGCAAGACCAAAGACTGCCAATGACAGGGAGGCTCCATCAATCCCACAGGGCAGATCAGGGTCATATCCCATCCTCTGTGCCTGGAATCTGGGGCTCCCTGCTTGAAATCAGGTGCTAACAGTA
Organism: Alaudala cheleensis; assembly: GCA_013398995.1. Lineage (NCBI taxonomy): Eukaryota > Metazoa > Chordata > Aves > Passeriformes > Alaudidae > Alaudala > Alaudala cheleensis. The sequence goes on from VWYE01024882.1 coordinate 15,017, forward strand.
CCTGGGTGTTCAGCTCAACCTTCTGTAGCAAATGTGATTTTAGCAATTGTTTTGTACTCCCCTGACACCAGTAGATTCTGTCTTCAGTTATCAGTCATGGCTGCAATCTCAGATTAGATTTCAAACCATGTTCTTCCTGATTTTTGGGAGACTTTGTTTGGCGTTACTTGGGAGTGTGTTTTTCCATCTGTTCACTGTGAATCTACTTGGAGTCCCTAGTTCTCCCAGACAAGGCAAAATGGTACCTGGCAGTGTGTGTTTGCCTGCAGAGCTCCCCAGAAATGTGCCATCTGTTTCCAAGTGCCTGAAGAAACAACAGTAATGGCAGCAGCTTTGAAGCTGAAACCACACTTTACTTGAGCCCTGCTGTGGTGGGCACACAGAGCTCTGAATTCAGCTCTGAAGTCAGTGCTGGCTTCTAATTCCATTTGTATTCCTGTTGCAGTGGTTCAAAAGAGATTTGCAAATGTAGGTCAGTTCTGTGTGGATTATTTAACAGGAATTCTCGCTGGAAGCGTTATTTAGGCAAGTGTCAGGACTCAAATCTGGCAGCTCCATGGTGCAATGGCACACATCTTCCAACTAATACTTCTGTGAGAAGGGGAGTTTGATAAAGGGGAAATTCTGTCATACACAGGCAATTTGAGGAGGCATTATCAATTTGCTGTAATCCAAGGAGTAGTGATGCTGTGCTAGAGCTCTGTGCTGACGGCCACAACCAAAAAGGGCTGAGACAAATATTTGCAAGCCTTTATGAGCAACTCCATAGCATTGCCCAAGTGTGGTTTTGCACCTTCTTTACACTTTGAATTTGTGTATCTGCTGGTTTTTTGGGTTGCTTTGGGTTTTATTTGTTGTTGTTGAAGGGGTGCAGGTACCATTAGTGTGGATGAACTGAGCCTGGCTCCTTCTCCACCCTGCCCTAGAAATGCTCCCCAATGTGTTCAGCTCAGTCTGCATCGAGTTCCATGTCTCTGGGACTGGCATGCAAGTCAGTTGGTTTAAGTAATAGCACACTGTGCTGCAATCTGCTGCATAATTATACACTTAATTAGATTCACAGTTTGCTACCTATGTCACACTGTGACAGGGCTTGCTGCTCTTTAGGGAGGGCAAAAAAACCTCCTCTGCTTATAGCTCAGAAAAGCATCATAACAGTTGATTTTCTCCCTGAAGGTTTCAGTTCCTCTTAGAAGAACCTGCAGAACAGATTAAAGCTCAAGTAATTACTGTTTATTAAATGTTGGTGGTGAACATCCCCCAATTAAAACAGGCCTTTGGACTTGCAGGGGAAAAGCCCTGAGAATAAGATGATGAAGGCAAGCACACTTAGAGCTATGGGATAAGCAGATAGGAAATTTCAGTGTGTGAGTTCTGAGGGAGCTGTGATTGTGAGGTCTTACATGACCATCACAGAATGGTTTGGGTTAGGAGGAACCTTAAAGATAATCTTGTTCCAATCCCCTGCCATGGGCAGGGACATCTTCCACTATCCCAGGTTGCTCAGAGCCCCATCCAGCCTGGCCTGGAACTCTTCCAGGGATGGGGCAGCCACAGTTTCTGTGGGCACCCTGTGCCAGGGCCTCACCACCCTCACAGGGAGCAATTTCTTCCCAATATCCAATCTAAACCTGCTCTCTGTCAGTGTGAAGCCATTGCCCTTTGTCCTGTCACTCCAGGCCCTTGTCAAGAGTCTCTCTGCATCTTTCCTGTGGGCTCCCTTCAGGCACTGCAAGGCCACAATGAGTTCAATATCTCATGAGGTGAACCACCTCCACACAGGGCAAACATGCTCTTACTTGTTATTCTGCAAAATATCTCTCTTCAAAGTATCTTCCATAACTTAAATCTGCCTTAAAACTCTCTGTGATGGGCACTACTTGTTTGTGTCAGCAAAATTAGCCTTAATTTACCATTATTCATTTTGAACAACAGAATGTTTTGGAATTGAGGTATCCATGGGGCTCTGAGCAACTTGATCTAGTGGAAGGTGCTCCTGCCTGTGATGGGGGAGTTGGAACTGGATGATCTTTCAACCCTTCCAACCCAAGCAATTCCATGACTCTATAATTATGTCATTTGATCCTTCACAGAGAAATCCTTCCATCCTTCTCAGCAAAATGAGATTTAAAAATTGGGCATAAAAAAGCTATTTCTTATCCCGTTCATCCTCTTCCTTTCAAGATAGAAACCTTAGAAGTGTCTGACTGCTTGAAGCCTCCACAGATGGGCTGTTTGCCTGAGCATGACACTGCAACAGTGCAGTATTTCAGGAGCTGTGTCAACTTGTCCACGCTTTTAAATGTTCAGAAACATAAGCCAGTGTCTCCCTCTGTGAGGGAGGAGTCCTTCACAACATCTTGCTGGTGCAGTTATGGCAGATTGCGTTTGCACAGACCCTGCTAAACTACTGTGAAGTTGGTTGTTGTGCATTTCACGGAGCAACGCCAGGATTTAGGAGCCTATGCTGTTAATTAGGGATGTGGTTGTCTCTCAGCACTGGTGAGGCCACACCTCGATTGCTGTGCCCAGTTTTGGGCCCCTCAAGTAAGGTCCCTTGTGTTCACACCTTCCCAGCCTCTTTGTTTGCTAACCCCATCCACCATTTCTTCACCAAACTGCTGGCCACTCTCTCCCTCCTTCATCATTGCTTGTTTAAAACTCTCCTCATCAGGTTGGGCAGTTTTCTCTCTTGGCTTTTTTAACTCCGGTGATTTCATCACCTCAAAAGGATGACTAGGAACAGGAAAGGCTCAGTAAACTTTGACCAAAAAAGTAATACAAATAAAAATAAGGCCTGTGCAAGTGTCTCATACCTCTGATCTGTAGCAGTTTCCCATAAATAGGGTAATTTCTCACGCATGCACAGAGCACACAGCCCATAAATGCTGCAATGGAAGAACCACTCAAGCTCTGTATCAAAAGAGGGCTCCTTCACCCCCTGTTCATGGAAGGCTGTTCCAGAACTTCATAGTTCTGCTCCTTAGAAACTTCTCCCCAATTTTAAACCCACATCTTTCCTTGGGAAGTGTAGATAAACAAGTCCATATGTTCTCTAAAGCCTGGATTGTCTTTCAGCTTAGAAATTTCTCTCCTTTGTATTTTTTTCCCTCCTGGGAAACCAAAGAAGCAATCAACTTCAACTTCTTAGGCATTTTCAACTTCATTTCCTTAGGCAAGATGAAGTAAGCATTTTTTCCTCTTAGTTTCTTCTCATTCAAAGGATTTTTCTTAACTACCTTCATAATCTTGTCCTATTGATCTCTCGTAGTCATCCTGTAATCAAGCAGCAAATGGAGCCTTCATTCTTTTTCAGTCTGAACACAAAACAGAGGAGAAATTCTGATCGGTCTCTGAATAGACACTGTTTACTTGGTTTCTTTCATGTGATTTCTATAATTATAATCCTTTAGTTCACCCAATTGTTTTGATTTATTTCCCAGCCTTTCTGAATAAGCCTGATTTAACAAACTAATGATATGGCTCTTCATTGTCATGGCTTCTATAAGCAGCATTTTAGAAGTGATATCTGGAGTAGAAACTATCAACTATTTTTGGCAATGAGAATGAAAAACCAAACAAACTACAAAGCAACCAGATCTCCTTGTCCTCTCCACTTAAAAAATAGATCTTTTATGCAAGACACTGCCTGTGGTGGGGGGAAAAGCCCAAACCCTGATATACATAACTTTAAGCATAAAAAGGGCAGGAAGAAGTTTGTCTCCATTTGAGGTGAGAATATTGGGTGGTCCTCAGCCTTGAAAATAAGGTTATGGGGGCAGGNAGGTGGGGGGGGAAGCCCAAACCCTGAAATACATAACAACTTTAAGCATAAAAAGGGCAGGAAGAAGTTTGTCTCCATTTGAGGTGGGAATATTGGGTGGTCCTCAGCCTTGAAAATAAGGTTATGGGGGCAGGGAGGTTAAGGGCATGTACCAGTTAACATCTACCTGAACCAGTTTTGGAATTTAAGGAGAGTGTGCTTCAAGGTTGAATGAAGTAAGTGCCTCTGGAGTCCACAGGCAGGGACATTTCATTTTATTGTCAATAGGACTGAGACATTTTAGAAGGAATGATTGATTTTTATAAAATTTTCTTCCAACCAGTCCCAAGGCTTAAAGTTCTCTGGCTCCTGCAGAGCATGGCTCTAGAGCAGACTTTGTGGCTCATGTCCAGAGGAAAGGCAGGGGGTTTCCTGATTCCTTTCCCAGGAGCCCTGGGAGGTTTTGGATGAGGAAAGCCCCTGCTGTTCTTGAACATGAGACACTTCAGAGCTGGGTAAAGCTCAGGACTGTGTGAGAAGCTGCTGCTCTCACTTGGATGCTGCACAGCTGAATGAGCAGCTTCAAGCCAGCCCTCAGGGGTGAAACGTGGGGAAAGAGGGTAAATGCATTCCTTAGCTACCAGAATGGGGGAGTCCCCCAGCTGCCAAAAGGGACTCAAAAGTTTGGAAGTCACTGTGAGTATAGGTGAATGCATGGCAGTAGTTTAACCAGGTTAGTCCAGTGCAGGTGTAGTAAACAAAAAGCCAAACACTGAAATATTTGCAAGACTTTAGGGAACATTCAGCAAACAGAGGCCTTGCTGCTTTGTGTCTCTGGCAGCATTGCCTAAATTCCTGCATAACCTGGAGGGTTGTCTCTTTCTTCCTTGAATGGTTCTCTTATGTTCCCAACACCTCTAAAATTGATTTTATCATCCCTATGAAACAATCAAAATAAAAACCTCCTCAATAGGCACATTTTTCAATGGCCCACAGTCTCCTTGGCTGAAGATTTGGTAGCAGAACAGTTCTGAATGTCTTTTACAGCAGTAGCCAGATCAAGTTCTTGCTGGGCTTTGACCCATCTAATTTTCTCCCTGCAGATCCCCACCACATCCCTGTAGTCCTCTGGCACAGCTGTCCCTTCTTCCAAAGGTGATGAACAACCTTTTTTTTTGTCCTGAGTTCTAGCTAAATCTCCCTGTCCATCCAGCCTGATCTCCTTCCCCAGTGTCTCATCTTTTGGCCCATGGGGGTGTTCCTGCACCTGTAGGATTTTGTTCATGGAGAATTTCCAGCCTTCCTGGTCTCCTTTGCCCTTCTGCACTGCCTCCCTAGGGATTCTGTCACCCCAAACAGGCCGGAGTTTGACCTCAGGAAATCCAGGGTGGAAGTTCTGCTGGCACCCCTCCTTACTTCTCAGAGAATCAAAACCTCATGACTCTGTCCAAGGCAGCCTCCAAGCCCCACATCTCCCACCAGCCCTTCTCTGGNAAAGGATTTTTCTTAACTACCTTCGTAATCTTGTCCTATTGATCTCTTGTAGTCATCCTGTAATCAAGCAGCAAATGGAGCCTTCATTCTTTTTCAGTCTGAACACAAAACAGAGGAGAAATTCTGATCTGTCTCTGAATAGACACTGTTTACTTGGTTTCTTTCATGTGATTTCTATAATTATAATCCTTTAGTTCACCCAATTGTTTTGATTTATTTCCCAGCCTTTCTGAATAAGCCTGATTTAACAAACTAATGATATGGCTCTTCATTGTCATGGCTTCTATAAGCAGCATTTTAGAAGTGATATCTGGAGTAGAAACTATCAACTATTTTTGGCAATGAGAATGAAAAACCAAACAAACTACAAAGCAACCAGATCTCCTTGTCCTCTCCACTTAAAAAAATAGATCTTTTATGCAAGACACTGCCTGTGGTGGGGGGAAAAGCCCAAACCCTGATATACATAACTTTAAGCATAAAAAGGGCAGGAAGAAGTTTGTCTCCATTTGAGGTGAGAATATTGGGTGGTCCTCAGCCTTGAAAATAAGGTTATGGGGGCAGGGAGGTTAAGGGAATGTACCAGTTAACCTCTTCCTGAACCAGTTTTGGAGTTTAATGAGAGTGTGCTTCAAGGTTGAATGAAGTAAGTGCCTCTGGAGTCCACAGGCAGGGACATTTCATTTTATTGTCAATAGGACTGAGACATTTTAGAAGGAATGATTGATTTTTATAAAATTTTCTTCCAACCAGTCCCAAGGCTTAAAGTTCTCTGGCTCCTGCAGAGCATGGCTCTAGAGCAGACTTTGTGGCTCATGTCCAGAGGAAAGGCAGGGGCTTTCCTGATTCCTTTCCCAGGAGCCCTGGGAGGTTTTGGATGAGGAAAGCCCCTGCTGTTCTTGAACATGAGGCACTTCAGAGCTGGGTAAAGCTCAGGACTGTGTGAGAAGCTGCTGCTCTCACTTGGATGCTGCACAGCTGAATGAGCAGCTTCAAGCCAGCCCTCAGGGGTGAAACGTGGGGAAAGAGGGTAAATGCATTCCTTAGCTACCAGAATGGGGGAGTCCCCCAGCTGCCAAAAGGGACTCAAAAGTTTGGAAGTCACTGTGAGTATAGGTGAATGCATGGCAGTAGTTTAACCAGGTTAGTCCAGTGCAGGTGTAGTAAACAAAAAGCCAAACACTGAAATATTTGCAAGACTTTAGGGAACATTCAGCAAACAGAGGCCTTGCTGCTTTGTGTCTCTGGCAGCATTGCCTAAATTCCTGCATAACCTGGAGGGTTGTCTCTTTCTTCCTTGAATGGTTCTCTTATGTTCCCAACACCTCTAAAATTGATTTTATCATCCCTATGAAACAATCAAAATAAAAACCTCCTCAATAGGCACATTTTTCAATGGCCCACAGTCTCCTTGGCTGAAGATTTGGTAGCAGAACAGTTCTGAATGTCTTTTACAGCAGTAGCCAGATCAAGTTCTTGCTGGGCTTTGACCCATCTAATTTTCTCCCTGCAGATCCCCACCACATCCCTGTAGTCCTCTGGCACAGCTGTCCCTTCTTCCAAAGGTGATGAACAACCTTTTTTTTTGTCCTGAGTTCTAGCTAAATCTCCCTGTCCATCCAGCCTGATCTCCTTCCCCAGTGTCTCATCTTTTGGCCCATGGGGGTGTTCCTGCACCTGTAGGATTTTGTTCATGGAGAATTTCCAGCCTTCCTGGTCTCCTTTGCCCTTCTGCACTGCCTCCCTAGGGATTCTGTCACCCCAAACAGGCCGGAGTTTGACCTCAGGAAATCCAGGGTGGAAGTTCTGCTGGCACCCATCCTTACTTCTCAGAGAATCAAAACCTCATGACTCTGTCCAAGGCAGCCTCCAAGCCCCACATCTCCCACCAGCCCTTCTCTGGGTGTCTTCCCTTTTCAGTTCCCCTTCAGCTGTGCCAGGAAATTCTCTTCCAGGAACCTCCTGTCCCATTTCACCTCTGCAGTGTTGTATTTCCAGCAGAAACCTGATAAATTGAAGTCCCCCACCAGAAGATGATGTTAAGAGGTAGTGAGCAAATGAAATGACATGTGGATATTCACTTTCTTAGGGATTGGGATCAGGGAGTTTTGATTATTTGGGGAATTCTAAACATTTTTAATCTGCAAACCCCAGTGTGCTGTCTTCAGGCAGAAACTAATTTTGGAGCAGGAGAGGGTCTCAAGGTAGGTTTGAAATTAGAGAAGATGTTACTAATTTTAGATTTCTGTCCAGGCTTGCAGCTGTGCACAGCTCTACTCTAGGTATAATTGTGTGGGAAGTAAAACCTTCTGAGCCTGCAATTTCAGGTCTGTGGTGAGGACTCCAGCATCTTCTCTGATGTGATGCAAGGAAAAAGGTTTTCATTGTGAGGGTTGTTCACTGTTGGTAAAGCTCCAAGAGACAGTGAAATCTTCATCCTTGGAGAGCCTCAAAACTGGGTTATTTTTCATGGAATCATATCAAGAATGGCTTGATATGATTGGAAGGGACCATAAAGGTCATCTAGTCCAAGCTGTGGTTACTGTGATTGATAACTGGGAAACTAAGGAACTAGAAACCCAACAGTGGCCTCTCCATCTCTGTGTGTGGGTGGTGTGCACCTAAAGCTGCTATCAGTCTCAACAGAGCCTGAAGATATCTCTAGCTCACAATTTAGTCAGCTTTGGGATACAAGGAGCTGAATTTCACCCCGGGAGCTGGAGTTCCTGTGCCTGCTGTGCCATCCCAAAGCCAGGACAAGCACTGCTAAAAGGCTCCCCAGCCTCCCCCAAGGAAAACCAGATTTGATGGAGAGGAGGAGCGGATCTGCCATCCTCTTAAATTAAAGAGATTTTCTTTTCTCTGTGGCTGTTTGTGTTTCTTGTTAATCACTTTAAACCACCCTGGGACAGCTCTGCCTCGGCTGCTTGTCTTGAGATTTGTGAGGGATGAGCTGTGAATTAGGAGTGCTCAGTGTTGAAGTGCTTCTTCATCCAGGAGGTTTAAAGCACCTGGCTGAACTTCCAGACAAAACTCCTTAGTTCCAGCATGGTGGCTTTCTGTAGATCCTGAAGAGAGATGCTCAATCAAGAAATTTGACATGAGCTTCAGAATTCACTGATGGTAGGGCTGGCTTTTTTAATTTTTCCATGCAATAGGTCCCTTCCCCCACAATTTTCTGTAAAGTTTTTGGTTGTTTTTTTTGTTGTGTTTTTTTTTTTCCTTTGCTAAACTTCTCCCCATCTCATTTGAACCATTTTAAAATAAAGCGTGATTCCCCCTCTCTCCCCTCCTAAATAATGCTTTAGTTGAGAAACTAAGCCTATTACTACAGAAAAATTCAATTTCCAAGTGATATCCTGCATTTCAGCAGTCATTCCCTGAAATCAATATCTGCCTGTCTGGGGGAGGATTTCCCCTTGTCTTTCCCCTGTGGGACAAGGTCTTTGCAGTTGAAGAAATGCAATTCCACCTGTTCCTTGTAAATACTTTTTGATGTAGGAAAGCTGATGATGAAGGAAAGCTGCATAATTCATCAGAGAAGGGTTCTGTTTTCTAAATAGCTGATATGCATCTTTTCCCACTTCCTACTTCTGTCTATATTCACCCCCTGATTAAAGCCAGGAACATGCAGTGAGATAGGCAGGCAGGGATTTAGCCCCAAATGTGTCTCCCTCGCTTTCCAAAATGTTAACAGAGCACTTACACAAGCTCCCAGCAGGCTGGAAACGTGGCCACCCTGTAGGAAGAGCCTTTGCTGGATTTCTCAGACACAGATCAAGATGCTGGTTCTGTGCTGCTCCTGTGTAACCGCTGCAATCCCAACAATTCCCTAAGGAATGTGTGTGCAAACACCCAGGGCACACATCAGGAGACACCTGAGCACTGGGGCTGATCACATCTTATTTCCTACACAGGCATTCAAGGATGAATTGTGTAAGGATTCTTCTCCATTAACAACTGTTGAGGGTTTGGTTTTTGGGGTTTTTTTCCTTTGGAAAGGTAATTTCTAGGCTTTCTCTTCTCTGTGAAAACTTGATGTATCAGAGATTTATGTCTTTCTGTTGTATTTAGTTGAAATCAGGCAGTGGTTGGAGAGACAAGGGCAGCTGCTTGGGCAGAGAGAGATCAGCTGGCACTTGAGTAAAGAGCAGTTCTTGGACACTTTTATCACAGGTCCTGCTCTGAGGCTGTGTTTTATGGGCTGTTTATAGATGTGCTGGCGTGTGAGCTGCCAGGGCCTGAGCTAGGGAGGATTTCTAAGGCTGATTTGATTCAGGTGCTGCTGATAGTGGCTTAGAGGAACCCTTGTGCCCTCTGGGGAAGCATCAGTGCTCCTGGGGAGTCCTCTTCATCTTGCAGATAGGAAAAGTTGTGGGAGCTCAGCTGTCAGTCATTGGTGCCTCAAAATTCTTTGACAAGGGGTAACTTCACACACGCTCCTATTGAATTTGGGAAATTGGTCTAAAAATGTTACTATAAACAGGCTCAAATATTATCAAATACAGTTTATACTGACATAAACCAAGCCTGTCATGGGCAGGGACACCTTCCACTAGCCCAGGTTGCTCAGAGCCCCATCCAGCCTGGCCTGGAACACTTCCAGGGATGGGGCAGCCACAGCTTCTCTGGGCAACCTGTGCCAGGGCCTCCCCACCCTTACAGCAAAGAATTTCTTCCTGATATTTAATCTAAGTTTCTTTTCAGTGTGAAGCCACTCCCTTTTCTCCTGTCACTAAATGTTCTTGTAAATAGTCTCTCTCTCCTTAGCAGATTATTATCAAAACACTAAAATTTGAGAAATAGATACTTGGATAACAGATAATATGTCTGAAATGGATAATTTTTCCCCCACCCCCAGTAATAAATGCAGCTCCCTGGATTTACCAAATATTCACTTGCTTAGATCTTCTAGGTGAGAAGAGCTCTGTGTGTTGGTGGAGTAAAATTTCATAATGAAGTTCCTGTTACGGAGTTTTGGTCTTAAAGTTCCTTTAAGGTTGGCAACTGGTACAAAAATGTTGGCCTGGCCTCAGGATCAAACTTTTATTTTTAATACAACTGATGGGAGCAAAACTGGTTGTGTGCTTGTCATCAGCAAACAAGTTTCAAAATAAGTGTATGACAGAGCTCAGCTGTGTGGGATTTGAATGTGAATGGCTGGGGCAGGAAAAATCTCTGGCAGTGTTTGCACAGCATAATATAGCTTGGATGTTGCCTTTGGGAAATGTTTTAATGGGGACTTGAGGTATCTACTCACTTTATTTTTGCATAGAATAGTCCATCTAACATGTCTAATGATGATGGTTGAGTGACTTTGTTTAATTTTTCCTGTATTGGACCCAGGAACTAATTCATGTGCTCTCTCTAGTTAGGTATAATCATCACATTAAAAAAATATATTGAGAAAGAGCAAAGTCATGCATGTGAAGATCAGGGTATAAATGCAGATTTGTCTTTTGCTGTAAAACTTCTAAATCCTGTCCTCCCAGCCTGAAAACTCAGTGTTTGCACATGAAATTGCAGAGAAGAGGATATTTACTTTACCTGTTCCCTTTGGTTCCCTGCTTAAAGAGTGAAGAGCTTTGATCTGAAGTTAATAAAAAAGAAGCATAATCTGTATAAAACAGATGTACCTGGGAGACTTTGCAAATAGATTTAAAAAAAATTTTTTTGGTTTTCATTGAGGGCTAGGATGTTGGGCCAGAAAAAATGAGAGAAGACCTTTTTCCAAACAGAGATGCACAGCTGTTTTTCTATCTGACTCTTTAACAGAGACTACATGAGGAGGTATCAGTCCTTTGATTCCTGAGCTGATCCTTGTCCATGCAGATTTGATTCCCCATCTGCCTGTTGGGAAATTCATGGGGTACAGAACAGGATTTTTATGATTAGGATGACAAGTGGGACAGCTGCTGAGTTTTAAGAGGTCTATTCAATATGAGTTTTATATGCATTTCTGCATGACCAATGAGTTTGCCAGAGTTCTGCTGAGGAGCTTTTGAAAAATCATGGAAGTGCTGGCTGGGGGGCACCTCTGGGAATTCTCCTGCAGGGGCAAATTGCCACCAGGTCACACCAGCCATGGCTTTGCCTGTCTGGATCCTGAAGGCTTTTGCCAATGAAGTTTCTGTGACACAGGAGCCCTTGAAAATGATACTTTGTCATTTGTGTGAACTCATCCCTCCACAAAAGCTTTTGCAGGAATCTTTGGCTAAAGGAGAAAAAATGTGCCCACAGCTGCAGAAATCAAGATTAATTAATTGGTTTGTTGCTTTTCAAATGAATTGGTGTATTATATTTTAAAAGTTTAAGCTGATTCTATATTTAGCACGTATCCTTCTAGAGATTAAAAGTCTTTTGTTCCACTGATCCTTAGGATAATCAGGCTTCAAACTGAAGATCAGGACATGCAGAATGGGATAGGGGAGTTAATTATTCAGAAACTTGAATGGCTCAGATTTTTTTCCTGTCTTTCAAAAGCTCTAAAGCCTAACTGGTTTTCCCAAAATAGGGGATTTTCATAGAATCACAGAGCCATAGAATGGTTTGGGTTGGAAGGGGCCCTAAGGATCATCCAGTTCTAACCCCCTGCCATGGTAGGGCACCTTTCACCATCCCAGGATGCTCAGAGTCCGATCCAGCCTGGCTTTGAGCACTTGCAGGGATGGAGCAGCCACAGCTGTGCCAGGGCCTCAGCACCCTCACGGGGAAGAATTTCTTCCCAATATCCAATCTAACCCTCTTCTCTGTCAGTGTGAAGCCATTGCCCCTTGTCCTGTCACTCCAGGCCCTCATCAAGGGCCTCTCTTTCACTGTGGATGCATAGTTTCAAGAAACTTCCTCACAGCCTTGGTCTCCATTTTCTGTCTTTCCAGGGGATGGTTTGGGGAAGCCTGGGAAGACAGGGAGGCACATCCTGTTCTATATTAGTTTCCAAGTGTTTGCACAAAGCACAGAACAAGTCAGAGCTGCACAGAGGCTGCTACCACTTCATGTCATAATTCAGGGCCACAGGGCAGAATGACAGAACTACTCAAATTAATCAAGTATTTCTGGATGTCCATGGTCCAGCCTGGTGCTCAAAGCAGCATCATGTCTCAAGTGAGGTCAGGTTGTGCAGAAATGTGTCAGGTTGGGTCTTGAAAACCTTTAATGCCATAGAATGCCCATCACCACAACATCTCTAGGCAACTTGTTCCTTTGCTTTGATATTTTGCTGTGCCTTTTCCCCCCAACTTTATGTCCAGTAAGAACCCCTTCAGTTCAGGACCATTATCTATTGTTCTGTAACTGGGCATGTGAGATCCCAGCTCTTTGGCCTTGGAAAAAGCCTGTCAGGGATTGGAAGGTGGCTTTAACATGTCCCCAAAGTTTTATTTTCAGTGTAATTAAGCTCCATTGCCTCAGCTTCTCCTCACAGCACAAACTCTCAAGGCTGGACAACTTTGGTGCCACTCCACTGAAGTCATTCCAGTTTACTTTTAAAAGATTCCCTGAAATAGCTGTTCATCCTTTAGGAGTGTTTTATGATTCATCCAAAAGGATGGATAATCGTGGCTAAAACATTTTGACTGGCTTTCCTACAGGCCTGTGCTCAAATACATGAGCACAGCATCTGTTTGTTGTTCCCTTGACTTCCTGTTTGGGTCATCCCTTTCATTTTGTGTCTCCCCCATGACACCCAGGAAGTCCTATATTCTTGCCACAGAAGAAATACAGAGGTTTTGCCTGGAACTTAAATGAAGAAAAAAAAATTGAGTTTTTGTCTTACTCTTACTGCTTGTGTTGTTAATTAGGCAAAACAACAAGGAAATGCTTCTTAGAAATAAACATCTGTTGTTTTTCAGGTAGGAAAAAACTCTGGATATTGCTGCATATGTCTTTTTATAATGGCAAATGTCAAAAAGTGCGAGTAATGTGTGTTAATATTGAGATTTCCTGTCGATTCACATGAGCACATTATGGATAAAGCCTGGATTCCCAACCCCTCATGCCACTACAAAAGAATGTTCCTTCCCTTCTCAGACTTGGTCAAGAAAATGACTTCAGGAATAGAAATGAATTATATAAGGCTGTTCCCTGGCTATCTGACAACCTCACATCTTCCCAGTAGGCACAGTACTAACTTTATCCCAGCACAGTGCTCGGGCTAATATGAGTCATCTGATAACCTCCTCATTGTGCACTGACCTCAACCTTGGACCAAAATAAACAGAAATTCAATTACAAACCTCTCCTTGGTGCCCTCACCCTCCCTCCAGTGTGTCTGAGGCTCTGAGGAGCAGGGCAGACTCGGAGGCTTCGCTTTCTCTCCCATCCGGCCGTGGTGAAACGGGAGCTGAGCTCAGGATGGGTTTGTCTGTCCTCTAAAGAGCCTCAGGCTCTCATCCTGTGTTCAGTGGGTTCAGCACTTGCTCTGCTCTCTGCAGGTGAAGTTGCTCCTGCCTGATGCTGAGCAGGAGTCCTTTGTGATGTGGGGAAAGCCTTGCATCTTCCCCTGAAGGCAGGACCTCGCATCTTAGATCTCATTCCTTCACTTTCCCTGCTTGCATTAACAGACAGGAAGGAGTTTTTGTAGGTTTATAATTTTTTGCCATTCTCCCTTCCTGGCAGCCAGATGCAAGTTGGAGATCTTCATCAGGAGGAGAATAGGGCACTTGGGGCAGGGAAAGGGCAGGGAGGATCAGGGATAGGCATTTCTGGGGTGAGTTTTCCTCTGAAATGAGTCCACTTTGAAGACACAAACCTCTGTCTGTCTCCAGGAATGAGCAGCTGAGATGTGCTCTGTGTGACAAGAGAGGGATGGCACATTGCCACACGTGGACATGGGCCTATTTAAGCACTGGACTGAACAGAGATAACTCCAGGATAACCTCAGCCCTGCCACTGAGGGGTTTTGTGTCCTTGGGCACTCAGCTTGTGCTTCTTCCTCATCTACAAAACAGGGCCCATCACTAAGGTTGGCCTGTTCCAAAGCCACACCCTTTTTGGGGAAAGATTTAGGGTTTTGTAGTTTGTCTGGAGAAGATTCCATGGGGCTAATTAATGGAGGATGCTGAACATCCCTGCACCAAGAATAAAGCTGCTCATCTTCTGAAGCCTTGATTTAAATCTCACTGAGCTGTTCTCTGTGAGCAAATTATAGAACAAATTTACCTTGGTCGCTGGAGTGATCCAGTTCTGATTTCTCTTGAAAAATATTTGAAACTTCACTGTGAAAAGCAGATGTTAAATTCTTGTTATTCTATGGTGCCTCTGAACTGTTTGCTTGAAGGTTTAGCCCCCTTTCCTGTTCTTCCTGTGCATTGGTCATCTGTTCTCCAATATCTGAAAGAACTAAAGCAGGAAAGTTATCCATGAGGGAAAAAATAAAAAAGGGTAATACAACAGTTTTTAAGGTGCATTTTCAGATGCATCATGCAAAAACTCCCTAAAAGATTCAATAATGTTGTCATGTATGAATTTATAAGGACACATGTGTTTCCACAGACAGAGGATAATTCTGTAAATAAGCACAGCCCTGTGACCAAATGTACAATGCAAACAAGCCCAAATATACCTAAAGATTTGTACAAAGCCTGCACTTATCTGGCTTTAATAAGTACCCACATATCAGGGCAGAGTAAAGGGGAATCTGACAAAAATTCTAAAGGTGAGTCAAGAAGTTTGGGTGGAAGGCACTGCTGAAACATGGAATCATTCTGTTTAAGAAGACCCTTAAAAAGTTGGGACTTGCAGACACCAAACTTTCAGCACTAAATGTGACAGAGGAAGAAAAGATGGTTCTGTTCTGAGAACGAGCCTACTCACTTAATTTGTACCCAAACTACCCTGGAATGAAAGGATTCTTTCATCTGAACCGTTCAGGCTCAATGCACCTTTTATTTTACATGAAGCCTGAGGCATTCACCTCCTGTCACTTTGCAGGTGAAGTGTTTTACCTCCTTTATGTCACCATCAGAAGATCTTTGTACTCAGCAGAATGTTTCCCTTTCATGTCAGTTAGCTGGGGAAGATCTGTGCATGTTGTTCCTTTGAAAAATGCATTAATGAGATTCAGAAGTGCATTAACCTTGAATGTCCATAGCCAGGCTCCTCAGAGAGTGTGATCTGGACTAGTTTGGAGCATGTACCAAAACCACACAAACACAGCAATTTCTTGTGGAAATGGAATAATGAGCTCACACATAAGTTCAAGTTTGTCTGGAAGCAACATTCTTTGAACCTGGGGTAAGGTTTTGAACTTGAGATCAAGTGCAGTACCTCTGTATAAGCATAGAAGGAAAAAAAAGAGGTGGATATATTGGTTTGCTTCCTAAGAAATCAATGAGAGATGATTTGGCATCGTGTAGTGCTTGGAACTCATTATGGAATTCCTTGGTGCAAGTAATGGCAATCACTTGGCAATAGCAGAGAGAAATCCATTTTGTGATGATCCCTAATGTTTTGTTCCTCACCCAATTATCTGAATTGCAGTGTCAGTCTGTGCCTCTGACTTCATGTGCAGTCCACCCACTGAGAAGATTCTGGAGCACACAAGTTCTGTCCCTCAGAAGAATTTAGGGTTTTTTTTCTTCTTGCCACAAATTCTACCTGTTTTAATACCTTTCAAAGGAGCAGCTCTGTAGGTTAAATAACTGTCAAGTTTATATTTTAAATTTAAACCTGTGTCTGTTGGAAGGTCCTTGTCCATTCATTTTTTGTTCTGGTCCAGGACAAAGTCCTGCATGCATTTGCCATACTGGAAGTGAGAAGTCATCCTCAGTGTCCTGTGGGTCCCTTGGACCTCAGCTACCCTGATGTAATCCTGATGGCTGCCAGCAAATGTCTGTGTGTTTATCCAGGGATAATCAATAATACTTTGGATTCAGAAACAGTGATTGTTCACTGGAGGCTCTTTCACTTGTCTTCCTGTGAATTAAAAATAGGGGATCAGACAAACCTCCTTTTGAACAATGAGGATGGTAGCCCTTTTTTACTTGCAAAGATTTGGGAATTACATTTTGACCAAGGTTGTCTGAGAGTCCTCTGTGAGGACAGTTCTCTGATGGAAAATGCATATTATCAGGCATCATCATCAGCTGACTTTTAATGCCAAGAAAGCTTTTTATTTCTCCCTCTCTAGGATGAATAGAGGGAGTGATCCTTGGCTCTCTGCTCAGAGGAAGCTCAGGAGCAGCTGTCAGGTGGGGATGAACAGCAGCCACCTTCCTGCCTGTTCCACTCAGCAGCATCCTTGGAAACCAGGCACTGGGAAAGGGCAAAGCAGAAAGACACAGGAGGCTGCTGCTCAGCCTTATGGTTCTTGTAAACAACCACTGCTGAATCCTCTTTCTCCTTAGGAGCAGGCAGGGGAAATGGGGAAAAAAAGAAATGCATAGATAAAACCCCTTAATGACAAGCACTTAGAATTTCCACAGGTGTGTTTCTGGTGCAATGAACTGATAAAAAGTGGAAGACAGGCACATGGTGTTCCTTTAGGTTATCATTTCCTTGGCTGTCAGACATCAGGTGAATTCATCTGCTATGAGGCAGAAGTGGACACAGAATCATGGAATAGTTTGGGTTGGAAAAGACCTTCAATATCATCTTATTCCAATCCCCTGCCATGGGCAGGGACCTTCCACTATCCCAGCTTGCTCAGAGCCCCATCCAACCTGGCCTTGGACACTTCCAGGGATGGGGCAGCCACAGCTTCTCTGGGCAACCTGTGCAGGGCCTCCCCACCCTCACAGGGAACAATTTCTTCCTAACACCCAATCTAAACCTCCTCTGTTAAAACCTAACCCTTTGTCCTTTCACTACATCTCCTTGTAAAAAAGTCTCTCCTCATCTTTTTTTGCAGCTCCCTTCAGCTGCTGGGGGCCTGAGCAGTTTGATGTTGCTTTGTTGCCACATGGCTCTGCTCAGCTGGATCCAGCTGCACTCTCCCCATAAGTCAGAGATAAACAGCAGATGAGGCATCTCCTCAGAGCAGGAGCAGCATGGACACAGAAGCCTCTGAATCTGTCACTGCAGCCTGGGTAGGCTTACATGTAATTGAAGGAATGCTGGAAGCAAATCCATTAAGTGGGTTTTCAGTAGCACCAATGTCCTTCTAACAGTACAGGCAGAGCAATGACTCTCAGGTCAGTGCTGCCTCTACAAGGAGGCTGGAGTTCCTTTTTCAGAACTTGTTCTTGCATTACCTTTGCAGAAACATCTGCCAAAGGGGCCCACTGGAGTGGAAAGCAGCCTGATCCTTCCAGTGTTCCTGGAGGATGTGCTTGGGAGAGAGCACTGATTGACTGCAGAGAAAGAAATTTGTGCAAGAGCCTTCGTCTGAAGGCTTGGCAAACATTTTTCTTGTGTAACCTCCCTCCTACATTGTTTGGGAGCACACAGGGAGTGTTTTACTGGGCTGCAATGATCTCCACAGCCTGAGCATCAGGTGCTGCAAAAGAGCTCAGCATTTGCAGAATTACCTCAGCATTTGCAGAATTACTGGTCATTTTGGGCTTACAGAAATAGATGTGATCTTTAAGACTCCATTCCAATAGCTGGCTCTGATGACAGCTCAAAATGCCTCACAAAATGAAGTGCAGTTAATGCTATTTCTGTCCTGAGCTGATCTATGGGTATTTTTAATTATTATTCTTAAATATTAATAGCAATGTCTCCTCAAGTGATCCAAAGTTCAGAATTCCACATTTCCTGATCATTGAGTCAATCCATTCCTCAAGCTGGGTGCTAGCTATGCTAAAATGGCTTAAAGAGCACTTCTCAGCAGGGTAAAATACTGCAGGATTGGAATCACTGTCCTTAGGTGAAATGGTTCCCTTGGGAAAAATCCTAGAGAAGCTGCTCCTGAGAACCTACTGGGAAGTAAGAGGAGTTTTGTTTGCTTTTTAGAAGTCCAGAATACTTCATTTATTTTTAGATGTCTGGCACTGAATCTGGCTGCTTTAGGGATGCTTAAGCTCTTCTTAAATTCGAGTGAGGTTCCTTGTTTTTCCTCCAACACGAAGATGCCTGCAACAGTTTTGATTTCACTGATCTGTCAGTTCAGTCATGTTTGCTTAATTGACAGTCTAATAAAGCCTTGTTTGCAAATATGATTCCAAGGGTTTGACTGGCCCATCACACAGGCAGGGATATATAACAGGAAAAGGTTAGGAGATGTTGTATGTTATAAAGAAAGCTTTTCCTAAAAATCAGGGGCTCTTCAAAGCAGAGTTGTAGAAAGAGTTAGTATGTGATGGTGTTTACAAACAGGAACTGAAATTTCTGGGTTTTCAGGGCTGTGGAAATAAAATATGATAGTGGCTTTATGGCTCAAATTCAAAACCAGCTTCCATCATGGATTTAAGGCTCTTCTTTATATTTTAACAAATAATTTAGGTATTTTCCCACAGAGGATTATTGACTTCAGTGAGAGCAAAATCAGAAAAGAATTCCAGTTTGAAGCAAAGCCACTGGAGTTTGAAATCTTGCTATGGGAAAGGCATTATGCATTTTTCATAGAAAGCAATAAAATATTAATTCCTTTTAGTGACTTAGATGAGCACTATAAAAAATAGTATTAGAACTGGGGCAAAAGAATTGCATTATTCAACCACATCCTCTTCATTACATGTTATTAAAGAGATGTTCGATATTTTGAGAGGAAAAAGGCTTTTATAGTTCTGGTTATTAGAGTAAAAAGTTAAAGTTTTGTCAGTCTTGGAAGAAAGGGCTGAGGCTGAGGGATATGTCCCCACTCCTTTCTTTCTAAAGAAGTGAGCATTAATGCTATAATTAAGGAATTTTGCTTGACCCTTGTGCTGGAACAGCGTTTTAAAATACTGTTCATCAGAAAAGCCCTCAGCAGTGTCATAGCCTGGCTCCACTGACATTCCAGGCTCCCTCCCAGTGATCCCAAAAGATGTCAGATAGATTCCAGCAGCCAAGGGAAACTGCTCCCATGCCTGTCCCTCCAAAGGTACCTAAGTTACTATAAAAGGCTTCTCCTGAGTCCTAGACTGTGTAGTATTTGTTCCTTACAATCACACTCCATTGGGTGCTGACATCTTCACAGCAAGCCTGGACCTGATAATGCTATAAAAAGTTAATTTTATGGATTTCTCATTAACCTCCAAGGGGTGGTTCAGGAAGGTTTGTTTTACAGGCAGCCTGTGCCTGTTCAGGGTGGGTTTAAAAAAAAAAAATAATGAAAGTGGTGCTGCTGCTGTTCCTCCTCCCAAGAGCTGAGGCCTGGTTTGGCAGCCCCTAGGAAACTGTTGGATGTAAGTGGATAAGACAGATCTAATAGGAGAGATGTCATGGAGAGAGTGTGATTCACTGCTCTGGGCTGTGCACAGAGCTCAAATCTTTGGTTTATTCTGGTGTTAGGTGCCAGCTCCATGTCTATAGTTTGACACCAGCACTAGGACAGAGTGCTTTTTTCCTTGGCTCCTGGTGGTCCTGAAACTTTTCCTCCCGTTTTGAGGAGCCTTTCCCTCAGGTTGATCACATCCCAGTGAGATAATTATATATTGGTGCTGTAGATACATTCTGCAAGCTTTCAAGATTAACACAGAAGGCTTTAAACTGCACCTAGAGCTTAAAACAGTGACTCTGCCAAGCTCCAAATCTTGAAAAAAACCTAAAATTGGAGGTCTCATATCAGATGGATTTGCAGTATAGCTCTCTTCCATTGCAGTTTAACGGATTGTTCAGATTTCATTAAGTTGTAGCACAGGACATAGCCAGGGAAGCGCAATGGCTTTTGTTTCCTAGATAATGGACACTTAAGGATTCCTGATAAAACAAGGGAGGCAGCATTGCTGGGAAACTAAAGGGAAAAAAAAAAAAGCAAAAACCAGAGAGCACCTCAGACTTTTTCTCATCCTTTTTCTCTACTTTCCCTACCTCACTGAGCCATTTATGTATTAGCTTTCTTTTCTTTTTGCCTGTTTGCTTATAAAGCCAGTTCCTCTTGCTCTGAAATCTGATTCAGACAGAAAGAATCAGAACTTGTGGCTCTCCAGTGGTTTCCAGAAAGTCCAGGAGCAGACACAGATGATTTTTGCATGGGCGATTTCTGTCAGATATTTTTCATCCTCACCTTATCTGTGACTCTTACATTTTTTATTCAGCTTCTTTGCAATGCCCCACTGCTTTTCAGCAGTTTTCCTGCAGGGGAAGAGATGGGTTTTGTTACAGAGCTGATCTTACATCTGTTTTTTATTGCTGTGCATTTGAAGATTGACTTCATGTTCCAGTGGTCAAGAGGAGGGGAAGTTATTTCTGCCCTTTATAGCCAAGAAGGTGGGAAGGCTGTGTGAATGGATTTAGTCTGGAACTGGGTTTTGTACAGCAGGTTGAGCTTTGATTGAATTTGGTGGCTGTTTGGTTTATATTCAGTAAGAATAATTCCAAAATACTGAGTTCAATGATCATACTACTGTTACATTTGAGGAGCCTGGTAAAGCCCTCTCTGCCCCAGCTGGAAGGTTTCTTGTTGATCTTAAGACTGCTCAAATAAGATTTTTTTTTTCACGTTGCTTGTCTTCCTCTGAGCTAATTTGCTCGCTTGTTTTTATTTGGAAAGCTTCTGCTAAAACAAACCAGGGGGAAAAAAAAAGATTTGGCAGTCTCTGAAACAAAGTTGGAGGAAAATGTTTTGCTCTGCCTGTCAGAAGTTATTACACTCATTTTGCTACAAAGCTCTCCTACTTTTTGAGCAGAGCCAGAAAATTTGGCAGGGAGGCTATTCTGACATCACGGTGCTTTCTGCCATCCTTGAAGGAATTTGCTCAATGCATTTTTTTTAACGTGTATTTCTTTAGAGACTTGTCAGAGCTTTACTATGGAAATCCCTGAGGATTTTTTAGCTCTGGAAAGACCAGATGTTCCCACATCAGTGGGAGGGACTGTTCTGGCTGGCCAAGACCTGCTGCTCCTGGCAGGAGGGGTGGGATAACAGGTGGCAGGCTGAGAGCTGTGTCCCCAGGGCTCTCCATGCCTGCAGGCAGGACACTGGGAAGTGGGAGGGCGCCGAAGTCACAGCATGGGATGAAGGGAGAGGCAGCCTGAGGTGAGAGAAGGAACACGGTGCTGCCAGCTGTGTCCTCACAGGTGGGGACATGACCCTTTTCTAGCCAGATGGCCTCTGGAGGTCTCATCACTTCCATTCCAGGGTGAACAGAAATCCCTGTAAAGGGCAATTCGAAGTTACAGAAAGGCCAA
>VWYE01024883.1:0-20729 GCA_013398995.1 Alaudala cheleensis
CGCCAGCAGGTACGGCACGGGCAGGGAGCGGGCACCGGGCGGGGACGCGGCCGGAGCTCGGCCCCGGCAGACAAAGCCCCGCGCCCCGGGGCCGCTCCGCGGGCGGTGCTTTGTCTCGGCCGCGCTGCGGGGTGGAGGAAAGGGGGGTCGGGGCAGTGCGGCCGCGCTCGGCACCCCGGCATCGCGGCATCGGGGCGGCTCCCGCGGGCCTTTCCATCCTCCGGCCCGGCACCGCCATCCTCCGGCCCGGCCCCCGGCCCGCACCTGCAATACGGCCGGGTCGATCTTCTCCGGAGCTCCCGAGGCTCTAGTGCCCTCGGACGCCGGGCGTGACCCCCGGGTTGCCGAGCGCGGGGCTCCGAGTCGGGACGCTGGCGGGCTGGAGCGGAGCATCCCCGCGCACCGCGCCGTGGTCTGAATCCATCCCCCGCTCCTACCGGTGCAGCCGCCTCCCCGTGCCGGGGCTGGGGCCGGGGTGCTCATCCCCGAGGCCGTGCCGGACCATCCCGTCTTCAGCGGGTCCCGCCCGCCCGCCGGCGCTGCGGAGCGCGGCAGGACGGACACGCTGCCCTTGAGCATCCCCTGCCCCGGGAGCTCCTGCGGGGCTGCTTGCGGGTGGGTTTAGTGCGGGATCATCTGCAGGAACTGGGAATGGCTCTGGGTAAGATGGAGGGGATGTAGCACAAAGCAAGGGGTCAGTTTTGCCCCGGCGTGACACTAACATGGCCGCCCCCTGTTTGTGGGTTCAGGGGGGCACTCGAGGTGCCAGGGCTCGGCCATGCTCCAGGAGTTTGTGCTTGCTGAGGGGCCAGTGATGCTGTGGTTGAGGCTTTCCTTGCTGTGCTGCCTATGGTATACACGTACCAGTTTGGGGGGATCCCTCAGTGCACCAGCTGTGTGCCCCATAAGAGAGTCAGAGGCGCCCTCTCCATGTACTGCTGGCTCCCCAGCCCCACCCCATGGTTTTAGTGATTTTGGGATGAGACCTTCCATGTTGTCTTTTCTTGGTACAGGGTGTCGAGGAGGATTTGGAGTCACCTCCTTAACCTCTGACCCTGTGCCCCCTTCTCAGTGGCTCTCTGGATGCCTGGAGCAGTGGTGGTGTCGCATGCATGGCTGGGAGAGTGTTCGGGGTTTCCCTGCCTGGCCCCAAGAGCCAGACTGGGACACCCAGCACCACATGTGGCCCCAGCTGTGTAGGATGCAGCTCTACAAAGCCTGGCCTCACTCCTGGCACTGCCCGCTGCCAGGTGATGCCAGGCTGGGAGAGGAACTTTGCTGCAGGCTCTGCAGTGGGGATTTCCATCCCAATGGGAACTCAGCCTAGGCATAGGGCTGGTGGTGAGACATGCCTTGGAGTTGAGGAGTTCAGCAGCACATTCTGAGTGCATGATCCTATTGAAATCCCTTCCTGGGCAGTAGCACCTGCTGGCTCTGTCCCAGAAGCTGCTGTGGGGGCACAGGGGGCTGTGTCCATCCTGGCTCTGGCCAGTCTCTGCTGAACTCCTCCCTGATAGAGCAGGACATGCAGTGCAGGTCGTATGGTGCTGGAGCTGCCTTTGTTGCTCCTTGAGCTTTGGGCATCGGATGGAGATGGTGGTGGCTGTTGCTTTTGCTCTGCCACTGCTGTTGGGGCTCTGGTGTTTGTTGGACTTCACTTGCACCTCTGTGTCCCTGAAGAGAAACAGGCATCTCTTGGGACTGGGGCTGGCTGCAACTCCCAGCTCTGCAGCCCACTCCAACACCACAGCTTGTCACAGAATCATGGCATGGTGTGGGTTGGAAGGGACCTTAACATTTATCTTGTGCCACTCCCTGCCATGGCCAGGGGCACCTTTCACTAGATGGGGTTGCTCCAAGCCCCATCCAACCTGACCTTGAACATTTCAGTGACAGGGCAACCACAGCTTCTCTGTGCAGCCTGTTCCAGTGTCGTCTCCCCCGGCCTCTCACAGGCCCTTGGAGGCTGCGAGGCCTCACTGACCTACTCAGCTGCTGCCCTGAAAGGTGCTGTGCTCATCCTGCTGAAAGTGCTCCGTGCCTGTCTGTGCTGGATCACCATGGGCACAGCCCCACACTGTGGAACCAGCCGAGCCCTTGGGGCACCCAGGCAGCTGCTGCCCCAGTGTGGTGTTGACTGATGGCCCTGCAGATGGGCTTCTGCACACTTGGCTGAGCCCCGGCATGGAGCAGCCACCTCAGCACAGCAGCAGATCCCAGACTTCCTGCCTCTGGCTGCTGGGGGCTGGAGAGGGACAGTAGGGTGCAGTGGGTGGGGACCACACCAGAAAGGGTGGATGCTGCTGGGTAGTTGGTTTGTTTATTCCAGCAGTCCTGCCCTTTCAGACAATCCCGACCTGCCTCCAGGGTCAGGGCAGGTTGCTGGGGGCCTGTTTCCAGCTGTGATGCTGCCAGCCCTGTGGTGTGAATGCTGTCTTCCCTGAGCTGTGGATATCCCTCCAACCCCACCAAAGCTCCACAGAGCCTTAATGGGGAGAAGCAGGGTCACTGAAGCTTGTGTTCTAGAGGAACACGAGCCCATGCCAGGCTGGGCTGAAGCTAGCCATGGGCCCTGCATGTTGTGTCCCTGCCATGGGCACTACCAGGAGCTGCTTTTTGCCCCGGCAGCCCCTGGAACAGGGAGATCCCGCCAGTGGTGGGACCCATTGGGCTGAGCAGGGGTCTGATGCTGTCTCTTCCTCACAGCTGGGATGAGAGCAGCTCCATCAGCAGTGGCCTCAGCGATGCCTCCGACAACCTCAGCTCGGAGGAGTTCAATGCCAGCTCCTCGCTCAACTCCCTGCCCTCCACCCCCACGGCCTCGCGCAGGAACTCGGCCATAGCGGTAGGTGTCGAGGCACCCGGACCCTTTCAGGCACCTATCCCTTTCCTGCCTCCACCCCAGTGGCAGAGAGGGCATGGAGGGTGCCAGTGTGAGGAAACAAGGATGGCACAGGGTGTCTGCTGCATCCTTTTCCCAGCTGGCTGATGTTCTCTGGGGATGGGTTTTGGGTGCATGCCAGGAGTGCCCCTGACTCTGCTCTGCCCCCAGCTGCGCACGGACTCAGAGAAGCGCTCGCTGGCGGAGAGTGGACTGAGCTGGTACGGTGAGGGTGACGAGAAGGCACCCAAGAAGCTGGACTACGACAGCAGCAGCCTCAAGATGGAGCATGGCTCCTCCAAGTGGCGGCGTGAGCCCTCGGAGGGTGGTGAGGAGGGGCCCAAGGGTGGTGAGCTGAAGAAGCCTGTCAGCCTGGGCACCCCAGGCTCCCTCAAGAAGGGCAAGACTCCTCCAGTGGCTGTGACCTCCCCCATCACCCACACGGCCCAGAGCACCCTCAAAGTGGCAGGTAAAAACCAGTTTGGTCAGGGTCCAGCTCCTTTGATGGGGAGAAGGTTGGCTTGTGTCTTTGTGTGCCTTCCCCCCACGCATGTGGGCCATGGGATGGCCTACGGCCTACGGTTGTGCTCAGACCCAGGAGCTGGGGAGTAAGGGGAGGCAGGGCTGTGTTGTGGGCTGCAGGCAGGTTGGGAGTCTGTGCCTGCTGCATGGTCTCATGTCCATGCACCAGGCTGGGGGGTTGTTGAGTGCACCAGGGGTCTGGTATGTCCCTTCTCCATCACATCTCTGCATCTCTGGTGCCCATGTCCTGTCTGGGCTCATTCACTTCCAAATGTTCCCAAAGCCTCCAGCGACACTAACCTGTATTTTCTTGCCACCAGGCAAGCCAGAGACCAAAGTCACTGACAAGAGCAAACTGTCAGTGAAGAACACGGGCCTGCAGCGCTCCTCCTCTGATGCTGGCCGTGACCGCACCACAGATGCCAAGAAGCCGCCATCAGGGCTTGCACGCCCTTCATCCTCCAGCTCCTTTGGCTACAAGAAACCAGCTCCTGCCACTGGCACAGCCACTGTCATGCAGGCTGGGGGCTCAGCCACGCTCGGCAAGATCCAGAAGAGCTCTGGCATCCCAGTTAAGCCAGTCAGTGGAAGGAAAACAAGCCTCGATGTCTCCAATGCACCTGAGCCTGGGTTCCTGGCACCAGGGGCTCGCTCCAACATCCAGTACCGCAGCCTGCCCCGGCCGGCCAAGTCCAGCTCCATGAGTGTGACCGGGGGCCGCAGTGCAGCCCGGCCGGTCAGCAGCAGCATTGACCCCAGCCTGCTGAGCACCAAGCAGGGCGGTATCTCAGTGTCACGGCTCAAGGAGCCATCCAAGGTTGGCACTGGCCGTGGCACACCAGCCCCTGTGAACCAGACAGACCGTGAGAAGGAGAAGGCCAAGGCCAAGGCAGTGGCACTTGACTCCGAGTGCAGCACCCTAAAGAGTGCCAGCTCACCTGAGAGCACACCAAAAGCCCAGGCCAACCTCCCGCCAGCAGCCAAGGTGGCCGAGCTGCCCCCTACACCTCTCAGGTATGGTCCTTCCACCTCCAAGGGCAGCAGGTGCCTGGCACAGCTGTGCCCAGTACCTGAGTCTCACCTGTTTCCTTACCCATTTTCCCCCTCCAGAGCAGCTGCCAAGACCTATGTGAAGCCTCCCTCGCTGGCCAACTTGGACAAGGTCAACTCCAACAGCCTGGACTTGCCCTCCTCCAGCGAGCTGCACACCCCTCACACTGCCAAGCTCCAAGACCTGCACCCGGCCGGCGGGCACCTGACACCCTGCTTCAGCCCCAGCCCTGCCCCCATCCTCAACATCAACTCGGCGAGCTTCTCCCAGGGCCTGGAGCTCATGGGTGGCTTCAGTGTCCCCAAGGAGGGCAGGATGTACCCCAAGCTCTCTGGCCTTCACCGCAGCATGGAATCTCTGCAGATGCCGATGAGCCTGCCCAGTGCCTTTTCAGGGGGCAGCACCACCACCCCCGCCCCTGCTGCTGCACCCCCTGCCAGCACAGAGGAGGAAGAAGAAGAAGAAGAGGCAGGAGAGCTGGGCTGGAGTGGGAGCCCCCGGCTTACACATCTGGACAGGTATGGCTGGAAGGAGGTTGTCGGGCTGCTGCGGCACCTTCATGGGCTAACGTCGCTCCCTGCTGGTGTGCCATGTCCTTTGCCTGCTTCAGAGTCTCTTCCTGCTACATTTCTAGGGAAAAGCTCCCTGTTCCTGCAGCTTAATCCCCATGGTTCCTTCCCTAGTCTGTGCAGGGATGTCACTGATCTTTCCTTCCCTTCCAGTGCCAACCGCGACAGGAACACGCTGCCCAAGAAGGGGTTGAGGTAAAAGAGCCCAAATCACTTTTGGGTGGTGCTGGGGTGGGAAGTGGGGGGCTTTCCAGGGCAGTGCCCCTGAGCAAGGGAATCTGGGCTGCAGTGTGGTGGGCAGGAGCTGGACGGTGCTGGTCGATCTTACCGTGCCTGTCTGCGGCTCTCCAGGTACCAGCTCCACTCCCAGGAGGAGGCCAAGGAGCGGCGCCACTCCCACGCGGTCAGCGGGCTCCCCGAGTCGGACGAGCAGCAGGAGCTGTCCTCGCCCCCTGCCCTCCCCATGGCGCTGGTCGGGAAGGGCCCGCTCACCAGCATTGGTCAGTGCCCTCTGCTGTCACCCCCTTCCCTCCTGCTCCCCCTGCTCCCTGCCTGATGCGCTGGTGCTCCCCTGGGCACTGCTTGGCTCCTTGACACCACCAACACCAGCACCTGGTGCTTCGGGTGCTGGATTGGGACCAGGGACGTCCATCACCTCTGCTTCAGGGCATCTCATCCACCTTTGGGCCTCAGGCCATAACTGCTCCTCTGCGGGTGGCAGGGCAGGGCAAGGGGTAAGCCCTGCCCTGATCTGACCAGGACCTGCATGTTCCTGGAAGATTTGGAGGGTCCAGGCAGACAGGTTGGGGCAGCAGGCTCCACTCCTGCACCTGCAGGTGTTGGGCCGTGGCATAGTAGTACCCACTTGGCCCTGGGACAATGGATCTGTTTTTCAGCCCTGTGATTACCTTCGTGCTGGTGTCCAGGTCTTCCCAGCATCAACCTGCCTTTTAGCTTTC
This sequence comes from Alaudala cheleensis, assembly GCA_013398995.1. Classification (NCBI taxonomy): domain Eukaryota; kingdom Metazoa; phylum Chordata; class Aves; order Passeriformes; family Alaudidae; genus Alaudala; species Alaudala cheleensis. The sequence goes on from VWYE01024883.1 coordinate 5,983, forward strand.
CCTGGCCTCTCCCTGCTTTTGGACCACAATCCCTGCTTCCTCACTGCATCACAATGCTTCTTCCCCATCCTGATGCCAGGACCCCAGCGTGACTGACCCTGCCTCCTCCCCGCTTTCTCCTTGCAGTGAGCCCCACTGCCTCCACAGCCCCGCGGATCACCCGCTCCAACAGCATCCCCACCCACGATTCCACCTTCGAGCTGTACAGCACCTCCCAGATGGGCAGCACCCTCTCCCTGGCAGACAAGCCCAAGGGCATGATCCGCTCAGGCTCTTTCCGGGACCCTGTGGACGATGGTGAGAGTGTGCTGTGCTCCTGCCCAGGCAGAGGAGGCAGAGGGTTGGTGGGGCTCCCTGCACCCTTGTCCCTTCCTACTGGTGCTGCCATGGCATTGTTGGATGGGTTGGCATGTCCCATTCTTGGCACCAGGACAGGGACAGCAATGCTGAGGGGTCTGTTGGACTCTGTGCTGGCATCAGCTCTGGGTCTGCTCTGACCCCCACCGGTACTTGGTGTCCTTGGGTTGCCCCCAGCCTGCTGTGACACTGGGGAGGAGGGGATCCAAGCAGACAGGGAGGGCTGCAGGGCCCCCAGGCTCCCCAGAGAGGAGGGTGCAGGTGGAGGGTATTCCCTACTGTGTGCACAGGGAGGCCACCAGGCACTCACTGAGAAATGGGCAGTGCTGAGCAGCTGCCATCCTACCTTGTACCTCCACCCCTGAGAGCCCAGTCGCCATATGTAGCCCTGGGTGCTGCTCTCCAGGGTACCCTGACACCTCGGGTTTTCCTGTGTTGCAGTTCACGGATCAGTGCTGTCCCTGGCCTCCAGCGCGTCCTCCACCTACTCCTCCGTAAGAGCCTCCTCCGTGCTGCGCTTCTTTGTGCATGGCTGGGGGGTCTGGGTGGGACTGGGGGGGGCTCTGTGCATGCCTCTGCCTGGTGCTGAGCCTGTCTGTGCCTCGCTGCCCCCCTGACTGCCTGCCTCTATCTGTCTGTCCTTCTTTGCTCTCACGCTGCCAGGCTGAGGAGAAGATGCAGTCTGAGGTGAGCCCACACCCTCTGCTCATGCCTGCCCCTGTCCCCAGGGAGGGTGGGTGCCTGGCCCCTCTCATCTCTGCGCTCTCTCCCCACAGCAAATCCGCAAGCTGCGCCGCGAGCTGGAGTCCTCGCAGGAGAAGGTGGCCACGCTGACATCCCAGCTGTCTGCTAATGTGAGTCCCCATGGGAGCCTCTGTGGGGCACCAAGGCATGGAGCTGGTGCTGGATGTGCCCGTGGAAGCCCTGATTTCCCCTTCAGCCTTTTGCATCCCACACCTGGCAGTGGGTGCTCACCTGTCCTTGAGTTTTCACCCAAATGTGGGGGCTCACCTGTTTCTCCACTTCTCCCAGGCCAACCTGGTGGCAGCCTTTGAGCAGAGCCTGGTGAGCATGACATCCCGCTTGCGGCACCTGGCTGAGACCGCCGAGGAGAAGGTGGGTGTATGGCAGTGCTCGGTGGGGCTGGGGGAGCTGCTCTTGGGGTGGACTATCCACCATTGGAATGTACTCCATGGTTCCCAACTCTGCTGCCCCAGGACACTGAGCTGCTGGATCTGCGAGAGACCATTGACTTCCTGAAGAAGAAGAACTCAGAGGCCCAGGCTGTGATTCAGGGTGCTCTAAATGGCACTGATGTCACTCCCAAAGGTAAGGCATGATGCTGCAACCCTTCCTGAGCTGGGATGCTCCTGCTAGGACTGGCACAGGGCCCCCAGGACACACCCTTTCATGGGGGAAGTTAATCTGGAAGCAGGGTGCCCTGGGCAGCAGCTCTTCCCCACCAGGGATCCTTGAACATCTGAAACCAGGGATGGACAGCCAGAGCTGTCACCATGGGAGGTCACAGTGCTGGCATGTAGGGGAATGGTTGTTTGTCAGTCTTGGTAGACCTCCTTGCCAGGCCCTTTACAAACAGCCAGTTTTGCCTGCTGATCTTGACTTGTTCCCAGAAGAGCTGTTTCTAGCCCCAAAACCCCAGTGTGAGTGCAAGGGGCTGTCAGGGAGATGGCCTGGGACAGCAGCAGGGTGATACGTGCCCTGGGCATCTCTCTGGCAGTGCCCATGTGGTGTCAAAGCCCTGTGTCATTGTTACAAGGTGGATCCAAGAGCTCAGAAGATGTTGGGTGGGAGGAGGGATTGGGTGTGGGGAGCAGGGGGACCATAGGGTGCTCTGGGACAGTTGCAGGTGGCTGATCCCTCCTTTCCCAATCTTTCCTGCTTCTCTGGCAAACCCCAGAGCTGCGCATCAAGCGGCAGAACTCCTCTGACAGCATCTCCAGCCTCAACAGCATCACCAGCCACTCCAGCATCGGCAGCAGCAAGGACGCTGATGCCAAGAAGAAGAAGAAGAAGAGCTGGGTGGGTTTATGGGGCGCTGGCAGGAGAAGTGGGGCTTGGGGAGCCACTGGCAGGGTCTGCTCAGGGTCAACCCCACAAACCAGCTGCTCTTGGTCTGCCTTGGCCTTGTAGTGTTGGTGCCCTGTGTCCCCTGGGGACAGCATTGGTGAGGAGAGTGTAACTGCCATGTATTTGTGTCTTGAAATGTCAGCTGGGACTTCTCCAGCCCCTTCAGGAGTTTCCCAGCCCTGGCCCTGCATGCCTGCTTCCTTGTGTATTCCCCTGTGTCTCCCTCCTGCGCACGCAGGCTCTGATGGTGTGGAGGGCTGACACCTTGGCCGGGCAGCCCCTTCCCTGCACCAGGCAGCTCTGAGCTGGATGTGTGATTAAGTCTTGCTTTGTTTTGTTTCTCTCCCCCTATGCTGACTTCAACCCTTTTTTTCCAGGTGTACGAGGTAAGTCCCACGCTGTCCAATCCACCATATGCTGTGCCCAGCCAGGGCCCGTGCTCCATTTCATGGGACAGTGCTCATACACTCCTCATCCCATCCATCCCACTGGCACTAACCCCAGCACAGGCCATCCTGGGTCCCCAGCCAGGCTGTGCCCACCTTGGCTGCTTCCTTTGATGTTAAGGATGAATATGCACCCACAAGGAGGGGGTTGAACTGCCAGAGGCAGCAGGAAAGGCTTAGATGGGACCTATCCCATGGATGGGAACAGTCCCCTTCTTGCCTAGGGAAGGCAGGCACTCTCCTGAATTTCTGTAACTGGATCTTTTGGGATGAGGACCTTGGTTCAGCCCTGCCAGTGTCACTGAGGGCACTGGGGTGCACTGCCCATCTCTGCCTCTCCAGGGCTGCCTGATGTGGTCTCAAGTGGCTCTGTCCCTGCCAGCACCTGCATAGGTCTCAGTGCTTCCCTGCTTCCACCATCAGCAGAGCTGGATACCTCCTTTGTTTACACTGAAATGTAATGCTTTTGCTTTTGGTAATACTCTAGAACAGTCTGCTGATGCCTGTGGGGATTGGGACAGATCCTGTGTGTTCTCCATCCTTTCTTTCTATCACCTTCCCTTGGAGCAGACTCTGGCACTCCAGGGCACATGTTGTGAGCCCAGGGTGCCTGTCCTGCTGCTCTCCCACCAGCTGGTGGGAGCCAGTTTGGGTCCAGTTTGGTCCCTGTGCAGTGTCCATCCCCCTCCCTGGCCCCAGCCCACTGCTCACCCACCTCCTGCTCTGTGTGTGCTGTGCGCATGCTGCATGCTTGGATGAGACACCAGCATGCTCTGTGGAGGGCTGGCTGCCCCTCTGTGCTTCCAGCAGGATCCACGGGGCAGGACATCCCTGTAAATAAATGGCTCTTGCTGAAATGACTCTGGTGGGGTGAATGTGGGGATGGATTGGTCCTTTCTGATGGACCAGGGTGCTGGTGCCATGCCTGAACAGCCTGGTGTAGGTGATAGTGGGGAGCAGGGCTGGGAGGCATCCTGGCCAGGACATGGGTCCCACTCTTTAAGGCTCTGATGCCATCTGGGCTGGGGTGAGCATTGTCCAAAATGCACCCCATCCGTTTGCTGTGCCAGCAGAGCGGGGTCAGGCTGCAGCCTTCCCCCGCATGGTGGTGGTGCTGCCTCTGTGATGGGTGTGGTTGTACTGGTCGCAGCTGAGACTGTCTGTGGGTCCTGGACAGACAGGGCAGGACCAGGCCAGGTCTCTGCTTGCAAGGCTGCACTTCAGACTGTCTTTAATAAGAACATTTCTCTCTCCTGTAGCTACGCAGCTCCTTCAATAAGGCTTTCAGCATCAAGAAGGGCCCCAAATCAGCCTCGTCCTACTCGGACATTGAGGAGATTGCCACACCAGACTCGTCAGCCCCCTCCTCCCCCAAGCTACAGCATGGCTCCACAGAGACTGCCTCACCCTCCATCAAGTCCTCCACATCCTCCTCAGTGGGCATTGACACGGCTGAGTACGTGGGACCAGGGAGGGCCAGTGGCAGGGGCTGCAGGCTTCTGCCAGAGACACATGTGAGACCTAGTCTCTCCTTTGGCCCAGGCTTTTCCAGGCCCACAGCGAGGGCGAGCCTGAGAAGAAGGAGGTGTCAGAGCTGCGGTCAGAGCTGTGGGAGAAGGAGATGAAGCTGACAGACATCCGCCTGGAGGCCCTCAACTCAGCCCACCAGCTGGAGCAGCTGCGGGAGACCATGCACAACATGCAGGTGAGGACCCTTGCCAGCAGCCCATCTGCTCAGTACCAGGGTGCCCACAGTCCCTGCATCTCACCTCTGTGCTGCACTCCAGGGTGCTGTTGGTGTACAGCTCCTTACCCTGTGCCCTACCTTGTTCTGCCCCAGCTGGAGGTGGATCTCCTGAAGGCTGAGAATGATCGTCTCAAGGTGGCCCCAGGGCCCTCAGCAGTGCCAGGTTCTGTTCCCAGCCATATCACAAGCACATCGGCCTCCTCTTCACCACGGCGCTCCTTGGGTCTCACTCTTGGCCACGCTTTCAGCCCCAGCCTGGGGGATGCAGGTAGGGGTGATAGAGCTGCTGGCAGATGGGGAGGGGCTGGGATAGGGAGGAGTGTGTGTGGTGGCAACTTGCTGCTGCTCGCCTGGGGTGAGCAGGGGACCTGTCGTACTGCCAGTGCCACTGTCAGCCACAGCAGCATTTGCCTCTGGCTGGACATAGCCAGGCCTGGTGGCTCGGCTCTGGCCAGCACAGCCTCACTGCTCCATCCCCAGACGTGTCCCCCATGGATGCTGTCAGTGCTGGCACCCAGAAGGATGAGCTGACACTGCGGATTGTGGTGCGCATGCCACCCCAGCACATCATCAAGGGGGTAAGTGTGGGCTTTCTGGGGAACCTGACCTGTCACCGTGTCATGGCCCTGACAGAGGGGCAAAGGATGCCTCGCAGGGCTGGATGTGGTGCTGCAACACTGCACACTTCTTCCTTGGCTCCTAGGACCTCAAGCAGCAGGAATTTTTCTTGGGGTGGACCAAGGTGAGCGGGAAGGTAGACTGGAAGATGCTGGATGAGGCTGTCTGCCAGGTCTTCAAGGTAGGAGCATGAAGAACACTCTTTAGAGAGCCATCCTTTGACACTGCTCCACCAGACCTGTTATTCCCTGGGCCAGGTCCTCCCCAGCTCTCTTGGCACTGCTCACTGCCAGCCCTCAGGGGCACTGACAGCCCTGTCCTTCTCCATGTAGGATTATATCACCAAGATGGACCCTGCGTCCACGCTGGGGCTCAGCACTGAGTCTGTCTATGGCTACAGCATCAGCCACATCAAGCGGGTGCTGGACACGGAGCCTCCGGAGCTGCCACTCTGCCGCCGGGGCCTGACCAGCGTTGTTGTGACACTCAAAGGTCAGTGTGGCCAAGGGGCTCCATGGCTGTGCCGTGTCCCTGCTGTCTCAGGGCATTGCAGGGTGTGAGTGGAGCCCTCAGCCCTCCCCTACCTGCAGGCTTGAAAGAGAAGTGCGTGGACAGCCTGGTGTTCGAAACACTCATCCCCAAGCCCATGATGCAGCACTACATCAGCCTTCTGCTGAAGCACCGCCGCCTCATCCTCTCGGGGCCCAGTGGCACCGGCAAGACCTACCTGACCAACCGCCTGGCCGAGTACCTGGTGGAGCGCTCAGGCCGGGACGTCACCGAGGGCATCGTCAGCACCTTCAACATGCACCAGCAGTCCTGCAAGGTGAGGGCACACAGCAGTGTCCCTGTGGGCACTGGTGCTGTGGTCACCGTGGCTGCCACGCCATGGCCCCACACATGACACCTGGCCTGTTTGTTCCAGGATCTACAGCTGTACCTGTCCAACCTGGCCAACCAGATTGACCGGGAGACGGGCACGGCGGACGTGCCGCTGGTGATCCTCCTGGATGACCTCAGCGAGGCGGGCTCCATCAGCGAACTCGTCAACGGTGCGCTCACCTGCAAGTACCACAAATGGTGAGAGCCCCTCTGCAACCCTCCACCACAGCCCCATGGCATACACATGCTCCCTGCTGCTCCCACTGAGGTTGCTGGACTGTGAGGATGAGGCCACACATGTGCTGTGCCCAGATCAGCTCTGCCTTGGGCAGGGGTGACTCAGAGGCTTTTTCTCATTAATCTTGTCTCTCTTGTCACTCACTCAGCCCGTATATCATTGGCACTACCAACCAGCCTGTGAAGATGACCCCAAACCACGGCCTCCATCTCAGCTTCAGGTAGGAATTGTACAGCCCTGGGGGTCATCCTTGGGTTGAGGGGAACAGAAGCCATCGCTTTCACCTGGACGTTTCTGTGGTCACATCCTATGACTGGGAACCCTGATTAGGACTGAGCCCCAGGCCTGTCCCTGCCATCCCAGAAGGACCTGATATTCCCCAGCCTTAGGCAAATGCAGGATGGGGATGCAAAGAGGACCCCAAGAATGCTGGGGAGCAGGGAAGCTTGTATGGAGACCCAGCCCTGACCACTGGAGTCCTCCCCCAGGATGCTGACCTTCTCCAACAACGTGGAGCCAGCCAATGGCTTCCTGGTGCGCTACCTGCGGCGGAAGCTTCTGGAGTCAGACACGGACATCAACGCCAACAAGGAGGAGCTGCTGCGGGTGCTGGACTGGGTGCCCAAGCTCTGGTACCATTTGCACACCTTTCTGGAAAAACACAGCACATCCGACTTCCTCATCGGTACGGCCTTGCCTTACCTTCCTCCTTTGCCCTGGGGACTGGGACCAAACCCTCCCAGAGGATCTCGGGGCTGCTGATGTGGGCATGTGTGCCCTGTCTCCCAGTCCCACAGACCACAGCTGGTGGGTGATGCATACAAGCGTTGCTCTTCCCTGGGTGATCTTTGTTCCTTTGGGAGCTGTCACTAGGGGTGTCAGCCAAGGCTTCCAGTCCTCCCAGTACCCCTTTCCTGGGGCATGGAGGAGCTGTGTTTTCCCAGGTGAATCCCCCATGCCTCAACAGCCTTTTGGGGGATAAATTGAACTTGGCAGCCCCCTTCCTTGCCTTGGAGATGTTGTCTGCCTGCTGTGCAGGTGGATGGTGCCTAGTTAGTGTTCCCAAGGGCACTCTGCTAGCCAGGTGTGCCCACCTCAGTGCTGTGAGCCTTGGGCCCAGTGACTGGAGGACAGGGCCCCAGCTCCCATTTTCACTGTCTGCCTTCTCCCCACAGGTCCCTGCTTCTTTCTGTCCTGCCCTATTGGAATTGAGGATTTCCGGACCTGGTTCATCGATCTGTGGAACAACTCCATCATCCCTTACCTGCAGGAGGGGGCAAAAGATGGGCTCAAGGTAGCCAGTGCTGCTGGCACGTGGGAATGCAAACCAGTGTGGGGACACACTGATGCAGCTGTCATGGGTCGGGGGGAGAGAGGAGGCACTGGGATTGTGGGTGCAGGTGACATCTCTGTCAGTCCTTGTGCCCTGTGGGGGTAGTCCTGGGGGGCTCAGGGTGCCATATTGCTGGCTGTGGCATGTACTGAGGAGATGGCTGCCACTTGCTCCCTGCCACAGGTCCATGGGCAGAAGGCAGCTTGGGAGGACCCCGTGGAGTGGGTGCGGGACACCCTGCCCTGGCCGTCAGCGCAGCAGGACCAGTCCAAGCTGTACCACCTGCCCCCACCCACCCTCGGGCCCCAGAGTGCCGTGTCCCCCCCTGAGGAGCGCACCGTGAAGGACACCACGCCCAGCTCCCTGGACTCGGACCCGCTGGTATGCTGGCCAACAGGGGAACCTGGGAGAAACTGGGGGCAGAGCAGGGGGGAGCTTTGTTTTCCCAGCTAGTTCTCAGTGCAAAAAAGCCTGATTTGGGGATGCAGAAACACTTTGTGCTCCTGGGAGGAGCGCTGAGGGCAGGGGTGGTGGCACTGGCAGGTGGGCTGCACACCAGGACACATGGTGACGTGCCAGTGAAAGGGCACGACATGACACTCCAGGAGGCATCATGTCCACATGCAGAGCCACAGACAGGCACATGTGCTTCTGCATGTCCTGATGTGTCAGCTGTAGAGGCTGCTGGCTGACTGAGTGCCTCAGGTGACGCCAGCTGATGCTGCTTTGACACACTGAGTCTTGAGCATTTCAGCTATGCCCAAGGCCAGATCCTGGTGCAAGGGAGGGATTTTTCAGCATCTCTGGGATTTGCTTTACCCTCTAATGAACTTCTCAGCAAGGCTGGTTTGGGAGGGCAAGGAGGGCCAAGTGGCCTCCCCAGTCACCTGTGGGCCTCCTGTCCCCACAGATGGCCATGCTGCTCAAGCTCCAGGAAGCCGCCAACTACATTGAGTCTCCAGACCGTGAGACCATGGTGGACCCCGACCTGCAGTCGACTCTGTGAGGCCCGAAGTGCCAGCCCAGGTGGAGGGGAGCTGCTGCTGGGCTGCTCTCCTTTTCCTCTGGCATCCAGGAGCACAGGGCTGGCGAGCAAGTGGAAAGGAGAAGAGCGGGGCTCTGGCGTGTCCTGGTTGAGCCTGGGGAAACTCTGCTCATGTGTGAAAGAGCGCGAGTTGCCATCTCCCCTCCAAACCCTGGGGGTAGGAGAATCCTGGTTTCTCTTCTTGGTTTTATCTCTCTATTACAAACTCTTGGGCTTTAGGACCAAGGCGACTGCTGAGGCTGAGCCCCCACTCCCGGGAGCTGCAGGAAGGCCCCTGTGTGGGGCAGGGACCCTACGGGAGCCCCCTGGGCCACAGCTGGGGGCACAGGAGGAGCCAGGGCTGCAGGATGAGTGCATGGGCACGAGTGGCTCCGGCTCCCTCTGCGCCTGCCAGGCAAAGCCACAAGAGCCTCCACTGTGGGGCTCCCACCTGTTCCACCTGCACAGCAGCTGCTGTGACCAGGATAGCCCAAAAACCCTGCTTTGGTTATTTTATTTTGTTTCCCCCCTCCCCTTTTCCTTTGGCCGAGTCCAGACTTGCTTTGGTCCCTTTTTTTGTTCTGGTTCTTCACTCTCCTGGCCTGGAGCCTGTGGCCTGGTGCCTACTGCTTCCCTGGCAGCAGTGCCCTTCCCCTTTGGTTTCTTTTGCAGCTGTTGGTTTCACCACTCAAACCACCTCTGTCACAAAACTGGTGCTCACTGGACAATCTCCAGTCCCTGAACCAACCTCCTGGGGCCATACAGGTTGGCTGAGGTGGGACTTGGAGGCCAGTGTGGAGGCAGGTGGCAGCAAGAGGCTCTCAGAGCAGCTCCTCACATGGCAACTCCCTCCTCCTCAAAGGCACAGGGCATCGGGACGGTGTCTCCCACCAGGCTGGGATGCCAAAGGGCATCCCTTCCCTGAGGTACTGGGGCATGGGGAGGCTGCTGCTGCTGCCCCGTCCCTGGGCAGCTGGATGCCATCCCTGTCCCAAGGGGTGCCCAACCAGCCTCCCACCCCCGTGGTGCTGCCAGGCCTGGGGCTGTGGGTCAATGAGCCTGGGGTTACTCCCCATGCTACCTGCTTCCCCTGGCCCTGTGCCTTCCTGCAGCCTGGCAGGGTCTTGTGTTGGTGCTCTGGGGGCATCTGGGGCTGCCATGTGTCTTCCTGGCCTTATCCCACATTGTCAAAAGGCCAGACTCCATGGAGAGGGTCAGCCCCAGTGCTGCCGTGGTGCCTTAATACCTGGCCGTGCGGGAAGGGGGCACGTGAGGCTTGGGCTAATGCTGTCACAGCCTGCTCCAGTGTCCTCTGTCCCCAAAGCCAGCTTGGCTGGGATGGAATGAAGGTGCTGGCACTGTCCAAGCTGGGACTGCTGCCTGCAGCAACCTTGCTGGCCTGTCCCCAGCCATGGCTGTGGGGTGCCCTGCAGGTCCACACCCCTGTCCTGTGCCCACTTGTGCCCTGGGAGCCCCCTCCTCCCTGATGCCCTCCAGCTCAGCCCCCACATTCATTCGGGGCCCTGGAGAGACATATGAGGAGAGGTGACTCCAGGGCCAGATCAACTGAGCCCACCCTGTCCCCAAACTCTGCCAGGCTGGGGACTGGGCAGCCTCAGCCCCCTGTGCCGCGGCTGGTGTGGCCTTCAGGGACGCCTCACACCCCTCTGGAACGGGCATGTCCCACAGTGCCCTCGGAGGCTGCCGCCACCTCCGCCCTCGGTGCTCTTGGCCGGTGTGTCCCGCCTCGCCGCCCCATGGTGCTCACTCCTCCCACTTCTCCGTCTGTCCGACAGCCTCCTGCTGCCGCCGGGGCCGGCCAGCCCGGCCTCTTTCCACGGGGATCTCCGGGATCTCCTCCCCATGCTGGCTTGGGTGTTAGGGCTCTCTGTTCGCCTTCTCTTGTGTTGCTGCCGTCGAGGACTCGCTGTACATAGATCTGTCGTGGAACGCCCTGTGTGGGTTGGGGGGACCTGGCCCTGAGCCTTGTCCCTGGTTTTGGGTTTTTTTTGTACTCTGTGATGACTGTGCTGTGCTGACTTCTTTTCTGATTGTATGAGACTCCGGCCCAGCAGCTGCTCGAGGTCAGCAGTGGGGACCCAGCTGTCCCCTCCAGCCCCTCACACCCTCCTGGGGACTCTGATGTCCAGGGTGGGAAGGGACTGATGCACCTTTGGGGGCTGCCCTGTGCCTGGGCACCCTGAGAAGTCCTATGGGAGGAGGGGCAGCCTTGCCTGAGCTGTCTTTCCTGATACCTCCAGGGAGCCACTCAAAGCTGGACCAAACTGTAGCCCTAACTAGCCCAAACAGTGGACCAAACAGTCCCCCACTGCTGAGTATCCCCTGGCCTGGATCCTGCAGGTTTGCCCTGTTTTTCCCCAGATCAGGGCTGCCCCTCATCCCATCATCTTGGCCCCAGCAGCTGGAGGTGAGTGGCTGGTGGAGGTGTGATGCAGGAGGAATCTCCCAGGGTAGGAGAAGGGCCATGCCAGCAGGTGGGCCCTGGGACAGGCATGGTGGGGGGCTTTGCTGGGGTTACCTGGCAGGAGGACCCAGGTCCTGGGATTCCTCCTGGCTTACACCAAGCACCTCATGTCCCCAAGGCTGGCAGCTGTCTGGGGGCCAACCCCTGGCTGTGGGCTGAGCCCCTCTGTCCCCAGGGATGGGGTCCAAGGATTGCACTAACTCAAGGGTGCTCACCACTCACAAAGGTGCCTGCTGCCCCCAAAGGTGCCCATTGCCCCACAAGGGTAGCCACCACCTCCAGAGGTGCCATTTGCCCCCAAAGGTGCACATAGTCCCTGGGAGTCCCCGTGAGGGGCTGGAGGTGGGCGATGTCTGCACCTCACCCTCCTGCCCCCTCGAGCTGCTGCTGCCTGGTGGCCTGAACCTTACAGTTTTAGCTTTTTTCTATTAAACACAAACAACCTTTTTTTAATTAAATAAAAGATGAAATGGACAAATTCCTGTTCTAGATTATCTGTGTAATTGACTGGGTTTTGTGTTTCTTAACTGCATGGTATTCCTGCCGAGGGGTTTTATAGCACTTTTTAAATTTCTCTTTAAGATTTTGGTCCAGATTTCTACTGCTCTCGCCTGTCTGTTTTTGCTTTTTTCCTTGCACCCTTCACGTTTGTAAACTCGCACCATTTTATATCTGATGTTGAGACCCAGCCCCACGTTGTACATAGCTGCGGGAACAATCATAGGGAACAAACAAACACCATCTGGACTCTTTCCACGATTAGTTGTTTTTACTTCAAAGAAATTTTAAAAGAAACATAAAAGGAAGCCAGGAAAAGGCTTGAGGATATTCTGAAAAGACAGAAACAAATCCAGCCCTGCACCAAGTCAGCTCCTGCTGCCCACACTGCCCGCACCAACTGGCATGTCTCTTCTCAGTCGTCTGTCTAACACCATTGGATTCAATAAAGTGATCTCCTGTACTCTTGGCTCCTTGTCTTGTGTCTGTGGCTCTGTTCCTGTGTGGCAGAGGGGAGGGCAGTTGTACACATCATAGAATCATGTGATGGTTTGGGTTGGAAGGGACCTTAAGCCTCGTCTCAGTGGAAGGGACGCCTTGCACTGTCCCAGGTTGCTCCAAGCCCCTGGCCTTGAACATTTCCAAGGATGGGGCAGCCACAGCTTCTTAGGGCAGCCTGTGCCAAGGCCTCACCTCCCTCACAGCCAAGATTTCCTTCCCAATATCCCATCTAACCCTGTCCTCTGGCAGTTTGAAGCCTTTCCCCCTTGTCTCTCCAAGCCCTTGTCCTAAAGTCCTTCTCCTGCTCTCCTGGAGCTGTTCTAGGAACTGAAGGGGCTCCAAGTTCTCCCCAGGGCTTCTCTCCAGGCTGAACTTCCCCCATCTCCTTTCTCCAGAGCAGAAGGGCTCAAGCCATCAAAGCATCTACCCTGTCCTCGGTAGTTGCCTTCCTGCAAAATCTGGAAAGGGAGCCTTAGTAGAAACACTCCTGGGTTTAAATCTTAGCTGTTTTGCAGGATGCTGGGAGCAGTTTTAGGATTGGGGACCTCTCTTCCAAGCTCACACTCCTGTAAAGTCTGAGGTGGGCAGAAATGCTCCTGATTTGGAATCTTCACAGTTCAGGACATGGAAAGCAGGAGGTCCCTTTCCTGGGGCAGGCAAGACAGGTCCTACCTGAGGTGAGCAGGGGGGGAGGAGGCCTCAGGGTGGATGGGCATTCTCAGGACCCCTTTTGCCTCACCAGGTCTTATCTGATCACCCATTTGAAAGGACATTATAGTGACAGATGCCACATCAGCACAGGAGGACACAGGTGGTTCGGTGTCCCTTGTGCAAATCCAGTTGCTCTGCCCTGCAGCAGAGCACGGCTGGAGGCTGCAGCAGGCAGGGAGAGCCCGGTCTTCCCGCGGCGTCTCCAAATCTGTTTTCCCCTCCGGAGAGCGATGCTGGAACGGGGACAGATGCTTCAGGAGCCGTTAATTAATGACGGCATGGGGATGAGCTGTAAGAGGCTGCAGTGGCTGATCCAGGGCCAGGAGAGGGCTCTTCCCATCGGCTCCCGCTGCTCCCGCAGAGCGAGTTCACACGAGTTCGTTACCTTGGGCGCGGTCCCGGACTCGGAGAGTGGGACCGGTTTTGGGGACGCCCGGTCCCTCGCCCACAGAGATGTGCCCTGTGCGTGCACCCCGACCTGTGCTGACTCCAAGCCCTGTGCATGCAGCAGAGAAGGCAGGAGAGGAGAGCAGGCGGGAGAGGAGGCAGGGGAGCAGCGGAAGGGTCCCACACATCGTGACTGCGGGAATTGCCATGGCGCAGAGCCAGAGGAATCGGTCCGAGCCATGGGGCGGGGGGGGGAGATGCAGAATGACCACATGGGGATGATGCTGACGCTTCAGTTTCAGACTGACTCCTGCGCCCTTTTCACGGGTCATGGGTAGGGGAGGGTCCCTTCGGTTCGGGCAGCCAGCACCTCTGGGTGCTGTAGTGGGGATATGGCCCCTATGCAGGACCCTGCCCGCAGTATCCGGTGGGAGCTCGTGCCTGTCTCTGTGGTGTGTGTCGGGGGCTGGTACAAGGCTGGGAGGGGATTTTGCTGCAGCAAAACTGGGGTGTGCAGAGGTTTTGGGTGATGCAGCTCCTAGCTGGGCTGGGACCTCGGGATCCCCTCCCTGCTCCAGGCACCACCTCTCCAGTGTGTCTCTGGCTGGAGCGGCTGGAGCAACCGGTCACATCCCTGTGTAGCTCAGGTGCTCTGGCTGCGACACTGGGACCAGGGGCTGCTGGAATGGAAGTGGTGGACCCTCAGCTGTGGTGGTTTGGGGTGAACCCACGGGGTCCCTGGACCTGGCCCATGTACAGGGAGTAAGGGGTGTTCAAGGGCTCCCTTTCCCACTGGGGACTCCCTTGATGGGAAGGGAATCCCAGAGCAGGGGCAAAACTGTCCCCGCACTGCCCTCTGCTCCCCACCCGGGCTCCTCACTTGAATCCCATCAGTTTTATCTGGATGTTTTGGCTCTAAACCCCAAGCTGGGCTCCCAGGAGCCCTCTGGATCCGGGGGAGGGCATGGTGGAGGTGCCGCCACTACAGTTGCATCCAGTGTCTCTCTCTCACCTGTGGCCGCAGCAGGGACCTGGTTGGGATGGCAGGCCCCTGTGGCGGTGGTGGCGGCAGTGGTGGGTGACTGGCGGGTGGTGATCTGGGCAAGGTCACCGGTGAGAAGGGAGCAGTATGCGTGACCAGTGCGAGGTGACTGATGAGAAGTGTTAGGTGTTGGTGCCCAGTACTGGTGCCTGGTATGAAGTGCCTGATGGCAGTCCGTGGTGTCAGTGCCAGGTGACCCAGCTGCGGGATGCCTGTGCCCGGTGCTGATGCGAAGTGCCCGGTGTGAGATGACCCCATGGGGTGCCCGGTGTGAGGCGGCCCGATGCGATGCCCGGTGCCGACTCCCGGACGCCCGCGGGTGGGGCCGCTCCCGCGCCAGCCCCGGTGCGCCCCCCCGGGGAGGCCGGGCGGGCCCAGGTGCGCGAGCCC